>CAWUFW010007803.1:0-280000 GCA_963921515.1 Calotriton arnoldi | reverse complement strand
CAGCATGCCCATATTCATCTGGCATAACAGTAACTGACATGATTTGTTCCAGTTAGCACTCAGGCCCACAATCTACCAAATTCATCCATCATGACCATCACCCCGACGATTCTGTTTGTCTCTTGGAGTTACAGCATTATTGTTTAAAGACGGAGACCCTCACCCAACCAGAGGTAGCATGCGTCATAACACGGCTTCATCATAGGGCCCCTTCTCACCTCGGTGGAAATGACTACCAATGTGGACTTCTTCCCTGAACAGACATGGGAGCTCTTGATGATGGAAAACAAGAATTCTACTAAGTGTATGTGGGGAACTCGTTGAATTGGTGTGGGTTCATATGTAGAAAGTGTAGAGAGAGCAACTGTTAAAACTACTTCCTGGTGGATCAGAAAATATTTTATTAAGGTTACCCAGTGGGTAGAATTAAAAACATAGTGAAGCCCTGCCTGAAGGCTTCCATCCTTAAGCTATTGTTCTCTCAATAAGTCCACATGGGTCTTATTATTTCCAATCATCTGGGCACCATATATCTATGATACGTTATGCATTAATGACCAGAGAGGTGCTCTTATCCTGTCTTAGGCAGTGCTTAATTTGTAAAAAATTAAGTGCCAGAGCTCTTGTCAAGAGGCCACTGCAGCATGCCATTCCCCCTGCCGGTGCTGTCAACTTCACCACCACAGCTACTAATCATCACATTCCTGCAAGTGTGACAATTCAAACTATTCCACACCCCTAAGGTTATAAGAATGGCTTGGGTGGCACGTATTTGTCATTTTTTTTAATGTTTACTGAATTAATAAATAACTGTTGTGCTCATCTCTAAATTAGACAGATAGTGCCACCATGTGGCAGACTGTCTTAAGTGTTGGTGTTGACAAATAAATGCCGGTGCCGAGCAACGGCTCAAATTAAGCACTGGATTCTTAGGTCACTGCATCCAAGTGTGCACTTGTGCGAAGAGGAGTAAGAGATAGAATGCGTGCTGATTTAATTAATGTATAGTTCTGCCTGATTTACCAGGTCTCAGCCATGGCAGATGCTCCTCTTCATCCCTCTGGAACAACAGATGAGCGACCCACATGCATTCTGTGTACACAGCCGCCATGGTAAGTTATCTGCAGAATCCACACCAAGAGTGAAGAGGAGTGACTCAAAGACATGCACAAGGAAAATACCACAATGAATGCTCTTTAAAACCAAACAAGGAGTGACAGAGAAGTGACCCACTGCTAGAGTAGCAGCTCTATATGGTGCACACTGGTCATAGAAGAGAAATCTGTGGGGGTGTATTGGTTACAAGCAGCTATGGTCAAATATTCTACAAAGACAGGATACCCAGTATGCAGAGTTGTGTTACCACGGTCTGCTCTGTGTTGGGGTCCAACCAGAAGTGACAGAGGCCCAACCCCCAGCATGCACTGTTAGGTAACAAGGAGTATAGGTAGAGTGGGTCTTTGACTATACAAATAGGTGGTGTAGATGAGGCCTGCGATAGTTCTTAGAACTGGGGCTCAAATTAGTGTTCATAAGTAGATGCTCATGTGGGAGACTGTGATTAACTTTCCTGAAGAGCAGGAGCCGGATGAGTGAGAGGTTCAAGAACGACACCGGGTAGACAGAGCAGAGCTTCTGGCCCCAGGACCTGTTTGGCGCGAACAGACACAAACAAGGAAGAAGGTATAAGAAGACACTCTTAAAATCACCTCACCTTAAATCTGGGAAAAGAGGTTATGTAGTAATTTCTGTGAAGGGGCGGAGCCGCAGAGTCGAATGGACCATATAGTCTATAAAACAGAGGTCTGTGTAATGTTGTGAGGACAGTGGAAGCCTCCACGTCCCTCACGATATGGAGGGGTGGTCCTGTTAACCCCCCCCCCCTGTGAGCGCAAACATAATGAGCCAGCCCGGCGTACGCCGGCGCGACGTACAAGGTTAAATAAATAGCCCAGGGCTCTGGGCGTGGCGCAGTCTGGAGCTGGCCACCAAAGTACACACGTCTCCAGGTCTCATCATTGTAGTGACCCCAGGCCTAAGCCACAACTTTACATTGGCGACGAGGTGGTCCTGCAGCCAGCTGCACCGCCTCTCACCCACCGTGCCCGCCTCTACTGCACTGCTGGGAGCGCCCCTGCCGTGCCTCCCAGGCCTTCATTCCGGCGCGCCCCTGCCGCGTGACCGCTGTGCCCTGAAGTCCGCGCCGGAGCTGATCTCCCGCCGGGCGTGATCGCCTTGCCCTGCAGTCCGAGCCGGAGCTGATCTCCCGCCGGCCCTAGAGCCCCGCAACTCTGCAACGTGCTCACCGGCCGCCCGCCCGCCGCATAGGTCTCCTGCGGCTCCGCGGACAGGCGCGCGTGGTAGTGCATCCTCAGCCCCGCGTGACCCTGCGGCACCCCGCATTCTACCAGTGCGCTCGACGGATCCGCGCACCAGCTACCAGTAAGCCGCTCTGCCCGCTGCCGCCTGCTGCCATCTGCCAGCCCAGCGCTGCCTGCGCTGCTACACGCGCCACCACGCCCATGGAGGCCCAGGCTCTTGCCAGTTCCTTGGCCCGCGTGGCCTACCAGCCGCCAGCGAACTGCCTCTCCCGCCCACGTCGAGGGCCCCAGGGAGACTCCCGCTGCGCTCACCCTTCTGCCACCGGGGGGTGCTGCTGCCTGCAGTGAGTTACTAGCTCATGCTCTGGCCAGCATGACGTCCATCCCGCCGCTAGAGTCCTTCACCATCACAGGGCCGCCACCCTCCCAAGCCGCGCGATGGAAGGCGTGGGTTGAGCGCCTGGAAACATTCTTCGACGCAGCGGACATCCCTGCCCCACGGCGGAGACCCATGCTCCTCCACCTGGGGGGGGCTGACATTCACAAAATCCCAAAGACTGTCCGCGAAGCTGGGCCCCCGAGGAACTATGCCTCGATGCGAGATGCCATCACCGCCCACTTTGAGCCCTGCGCCAACGCCGATTATGAACGCTTCCTTCTCCGCCAGGCGAAACAGCAGCCAGATGAGTCTGTCGATGTCTTCTACAGCCGCCTTAAAGAACTGGCGAGCACGTGCACCCTCCCCGATGAGGACGACGAGATCCGAGCGCAATTCATTCAAGGCTGTGCCTCCTCCAAGCTACGGGAGCGTGTCCTACAAGAACACAACATGCCGATGAGGGACATCCTGACCCTGGGACGCTCCAAGGAACTCTCCAGAGTCAGAGCAGCCCACCTGGAACTCAAAGCCGCGGCTGCCATCAAAGAGGAGCCTGTCTGCGCTGTCCACTCAGACGCCCGCGACTCCCAACAGAAGTCCAAGAGACCTCCGACCCAAGCTTCCAGACAGAGCCCAAGGCCTCGGCCCTGCGGATGGTGTGGCGGCCCGTTTCCCCACGACGGCGCCTGCCCAGCACACGGAAAACCCTGCAGTGCGTGTGGCAAGCTCAATCAATTTTTCCAAAGTTTGCCGCTCGATGCCACGACGACCAACGAAAGGCCCACCCCGCCACGTGCGAACCCTCGAACCCCTCTTGGATGACTCTTCAAGCGGCGACATGGATGAAGACGAGGCTGCAACAGTGCATGTGGTACACATGCTACACGCCCTCACAGCCTCCCCACAGGCAGCGCCCATGTGCACCATCAACGTGCAAGACCATCCGGTGGCAGTGCTCATCGACACTGGCGCAACCATTAATCTCATGTCTGCCAGTGTCTACCAGCGCCTGCCCGGCCTACCAGCCCTTCACCACACCAACGTCCAGGTGTATGCATTCGGCACCCACACCCCGCTCAAGATATGCGGTGTTTTCCAGGCTGGCCTTTCCCACGACAATGTCCACCAGCGGTCCAGGGTCTACGTATCACAGGAAGGGTCTGGGTTCTTACTCAGCTGTCGCACTGCACAAGACCTTCGTCTCATTCACTTTGCCTTCAACGTACATGCCCACGACCTAGGACGCCTGCTGACCGAGTTCACACCTCTCTTCGAAGGGATCGGATGCCTCCAAGGCCCAGCAGTCCAGCTACACATAGACAAGTCGGTGGCCCCCATTGCCCTCAGACACCGGAGGATCGCCTTCCACCTCCGCCCGAAGGTCGAAGCGGAGCTCCGCCTCCTGGAAGCTGCTGGAATCATTGAACGGGTGCGCGGCCCCACCCCGTGGGTGTCCCCCATCGTTGTCGCGAAGAAACCGAAGCAGCCCGACGCAGTCCGCATCTGCGTAGATATGCGGATCCCGAACCTCGCCATCAAACGAGAGCGCCATCTGACGCCCACAGTTGACGACATCATTGGCGAACTTGCAGGGTCAAAGTGGTTCTCGAAGATGGACCTTCGCTCAGGATACCACCAGGTTCCTCTGCACCCGGACTCCCGCCCGATCACTACTTTCTCCACCCATGCTGGTCTCTGGCGCTACACCCGCCTCAACTTCGGGATCTCGAGCGCGGCCGAAGTATTCCAGAACATCATCAAGACCGTCCTGCAAGGGCTAGAGGGAGTGCTCAACGTGAGCGACGACATCTTAGTGCACGCTCCCTCCCTGGAAGAGCATCTACTACGCCTTACTGCCGTGTTCAATCGCCTTCGAGACCGCGGGCTGACATTGAAAGGTCTCGGCCTCTCCCAATATCTCTGCAAGAAGTCATAGCAGCCACACAAGTAGATGACTGCCTCCAAATCGCTATCCAAGCTGTCATCTCAGGTGACTGGAGGCTCCTACAAAGTCCCTCACCACTACGGACCGCGTCGGCACAAGCAACATTGAAGTCCCTGCACCTAGTCCGTCAGGAACTGTCTGTGTCCGCTGATGGCTGCCTCCTGAGAGGCCCGCGCCTCGTCCTACCTCAAAGCCTAACTCGACAAGCGGCTCTTCTTGCGCATGGCGCGCACCAGGGAATTGTCAAATCAAAAAACAGACTCCGCAGCAAAGTCTGGTTCCACGGCCTGGACCAACAAATAGTCAGTAGTGCAGCACTGCCCTGTGTGCCTTGCAACGAGCCTACCTAGCAGGCCAGCACCAATAATCACGGAAGCAGCTCCGAGCGCCCCATGGGAAAGAGTTAGTGCTGATTTTGGCAGCCTGCCCGGTGGAAAGTACATGCTGGTGGTGGTGGATGATTTCTCACGATATCCAGAAGTCGAGTTCATCCCATCTACATCCGCTGCGGAAGTGATTCCTAAACTCGAGAAGCTGATGGCGACTCATGGACTATTCGGCGAGCTCCGCACGGATAATGGACCACCGTTCACCAGTGCGGATGTGGCAGAGTACCTCGCCTCCCATAAAGTGAAGCATCACAAAATCACACCAAGATGGCCCCAAGCCAATGGGGAAGTAGAACGGCTGATGCGGACATTGAACAAAACTATTCAAATCGCCCTAGCTTATGGGCTCAATCTCGAGCAAGCCGTGGATCAATTCCTCCGAGAGTACCGGCTCTCACCCCATTGCACTACGGGTATATCCCCAAGTCGACTGTGTTTTGGCCGTGTGGTAACAGATACCATCCCCCATCACCCGGCGTGGGCAGAAACACCAAACCCCCCGAACCAGTCAGACTCCAGGCGTGAGAAGAACAACAAAGCAGCATCCCAGAAAAGACACGCCAAAGAGAGCCCCATCGCAGTTGGCGACCGCGTACTTGTACGGGACCGCTACCCCAGAGGGAAGTTTCGGTTACCCTTTGAACTCAACCCCTGGACTGTCACGGCTGTAAAAGGCACCATGGTGACTGCCCAAAGAAAGCACGAAAGAGTAACCCGCAACATATCTTTCTTTAAAAAAGTTCCCCTTGACGACGAAGACGACCTCCCGGTGATCGACAGGCACAACGAGACATTCCCAAATG
The DNA here is from genome assembly GCA_963921515.1 of Calotriton arnoldi. NCBI lineage: Eukaryota > Metazoa > Chordata > Amphibia > Caudata > Salamandridae > Calotriton > Calotriton arnoldi. Next base: position 274,163 of record CAWUFW010007803.1, on the reverse strand, counting down.
AGTGCCCAAGTCCTGACGGCGGAGTGTGTGGACCTGGTCACCCAGCCACTGAGGGTCCACCCTCGAATCCGGTAACCACGTCGACACAAGACCTGAGTCCTGAGCGTGACCTGAGACTCCCAACCTGCAGCAACCCACTCGAGCTGTCACCGACACCTACACCACGAGGCAGTCAGAACCGATACAACTTGCGGCCTTGTCCGAGGCCATCTCAGAAGTACAAAGACTATGTATCCTGTGGCTAATCGGCGACAGTAGGGCGGGTCGCAGCCTGAGGGAACAGCCGCGTATGGAAACCAAGTAAGACTGTTTCATATGTACCCCACCCGTGGGGTTGTGTTTTCCTGGACTAGATGTTTCATTTTGTTCTGCCTTACATACCCGTTGGTATTTTGTTTCAGTTGACTTTGTCCCTCCTGGTAAAGGAGGAATGTAATGTTGTGAGGACAGTGGAAGCCTCCACGTCCCTCACGATATGGAGGGGTGGTCCTGTTAACCCACCCCCCCCTGTGAGCGCAAACATAATGAGCCAGCCCGGCGTACGCCGGCGCGACGTACAAGGTTAAATAAATAGCCCAGGGCTCTGGGCGTGGCGCAGTCTGGAGCTGGCCACCAAAGTACACACGTCTCCAGGTCTCATCATTGTAGTGACCCCAGGCCAAAGCCACTACTTTACAGTCTGAAGCCTGACCAGCTTTCTCCACTCGAAATACCTTGATAGTGACTTAATAAAAGAAATGTTGAAGACTCATCCTTCCTTAGCCTCGATCTTGTTAAAATCAAATATTCATCCTAGCCAGACACTGTGTTGCCCGAACTGAACCGCTAGATGGCTGCCCAACCTTAGGAAATCATGCACGATAACATACATTTATTATGAGCCAAATCCTGCTGCTGATGTAGTAATGGCAGATAATGAATTCCATTCTACTCATTCAAATCCACCAGCACCAATTTGTGGATAATGTATATATGTACCATCTCTCTGGAGAGAAATCCGCTACACATTAATCGCCTCTCTGTAGTGATTGAACAACTTCAGCTATCTGAAATGTGATTTGGTGCACATTCTGAAGAAAATCACAAAATGCATCACACTGGCTGATTTAGTATTTCCACCCCTGATGCATAATGTATGTTAATTTAAAGTGCTCTGCCCTGTGTGCAACGTTTTCACAAGATCATATAACGGTACGTACGTGGCAGTTAAATCGACACTGTGCATCATAACGCCCCAAACGGTATCTTTTCCCAGCTTATAATATGTCTGATCACATCTCCTCATGTCTTATAATTATTGGCCCTAAATATCAGCGATTTAACTTTGCCTGAGTTAAAAGTTTATTTCTGTCGCTACTAGATTTACTCACGTAGATTGAGCAAAGGGAAGATTCCCTTTCTGTGTTCAGGAGGGAGAAACACTGGAGGCCAATAAAAGTACAATCTTACCACTGTTATGAATGCTCTGGTCATACATCAAGCGCCTATCAAATATTAAAAATATAATCAGTGTGATATCCATCATACTTTAATTTTGTTACTACAGCTGTGGCAGAATGGCTCAGTGAGTTGAACAGCAAAGGCCGAAACATGCGTTTTTTAATTTGGTCAAAACTGCTTTTATTGACACTTTGTTAAATATTATCATATAAACAATTAGAGAGGTAGCTTAAACTCCGACATTACGCTGTGTATTGGCCAAATTATAAGCACAGTATCAGTCAGGCGCTGAAACAGGCAGGGCCGGACTGGCCGTAGCGGGCACCGGGCATTTCCCCAGTGGGCCAGAGGGGTGGGGGCCAGTTTTGAGCTCATGGGGGCCGGTCTTGCAGCAGTATCGCCCCCCCCTGTAACAAAAGTGGGAGTAGTGCTTCTTGCTAGCCCCCCACCCCCACTCCCAGGGCCGGTCGAGCAGCAATCTGCCAGGGCTGGTTGCTGTTCCCAGTCCAGCCCTGGAAACAGATCATACAACGTAAATGCAAAACCATGTCACAAACCTTTCAAATGCCATGACACATTGTAAGATTTCCCCAATAAAGAACAAGCCCCCCCTCCTCCCAAGTCCCCCAACCTCATAAGAGGTAATAAAAGGAGAAAATAAAATAGTGAATGGTGAGATCTAAGCTTCAAATTTGTATGTGTTGCAGGGCCTATGGGGAGCTTTTCCGGGAGGCGCGGTTGTTTCCAAACTCAGGGAGGTATTTTGAGCGGTCTAAAACTGAAAGAGATGAAGCACCCTTGTTCTAGTTGGGCAAGTCACCAACGCAAGCCCAGTGGAGACATATGACATGGAGGACCCCAAATGAATTCAAATGCTTTAAAATCATCTCGGAAGATGTCGGCCATTCTCTCCATGGTAAGGGCTTGCTACAGACGGGAGTGCCATTGGGTCAGTGCCCGAGTTTCCCTTTTCCTCCAGTCCACAGCTATTGCTATTTTAGCCACCCCCAGACATAGCCACATAACTGCTTTGTCTCCTTTAGTCTGATACTGCAGAGTGTCCTCTCTCAGGCCTAATAGTGCGAAACCTGGAGTGTCTGGGATCGAGTAGCCCAAGATGTCTTTGATTTGCGCTAAAATCGCGGTCCAAAAGGGGTGAATAAATGGGCAGTCCCAACATATGTGGCTGAAGTCTCCAAAAAGTCCACAACCTCTCTAGCATCGCTCCGATATTGAGGAATATCTTTTTTTAATTTCATTGGGGAATAAATACCAGTCATAAATTATCTTATAGTGGGCTTCTCTCATGCTCAGGGAGTGGTTACATTTTGCGATGTCTCTCAACAAATATTTCTATTTTGTTTCTGGGGTATCTGTCTCTAATATCTGTTCCCAAAACGTCTTAGGTCTAGGTTGTGGGTTGTGGAGCGTGTCTAGTAATAAGGAGTAAAGAAAGGAGATGGTTCCCCTAGTGCTGCCGATCCTTTTAACAAATTGTTCAATGGGAGTAAGTGCTGTCGTGGCCGCTGCCCTAACTTTGGGCTGTAGTACCCAATGTCTTAACTGGGTGTATCGATAGCGCTCAGAATCTGTTAAGTGAAAATCACGTTTGCAATTTTCAAAGGTTAATATATCCCAATTGTGGTAGAGATCTAGTAATTTCAGACATCCCCCCTCCCTCCACGCATCAAAAGGGCCAGGGTCTAACGCCGGTGGGAAAGCTGGGTTTAAATGAATGGGTGTATACAGTGAGGGAAAGGTAGTCCATTCTGCGTACCTGTTCACCTCATTCCAGATCTTAAGGGTCATCTTCATGGGTGCGCTCACGTAAGTGTTAGGAGGTCTGTCCGCTTCAGACTTCCATAGGACATCACAAATACCTCTCCACACAATGGCTCTGTCCATGTGTAACCAGTGCTTATCTGACTTCCTTAGGGAACATTCTGCAATTACTCTTAGTTGGGCAGCCTTATAATAAAGATGAAAGTCAGGAAGTGCTAACCCCCCGCCTCCCTTGGCATTCTAAGAAGGCGATGTGGTAATCGGGCTCTGCGATTTTGCCATTAAAAACGAGTGATAGGTGTATGTATGGTCGGTAAGATGTCCCTTTCTAGTGAAATGAGGAGGCCTTGAAAAAGATAGTGGATCTTGGGTAGAACTGTCATCTTGATAACATTAATACGTCCCATACATGATGTGTATAAGGGGTTCCATCGTCGTAGGCCGCCCTCAGTTGGCGAATAAGTGGGGGGTAATTGGCCTTGTAAAGGCTTGTTAAGTTGGGTGTTAATTTTATGCCCAGATAAGTTACATATTTATTCACCCATTGTAATGGAGTTGAGGCCGCGAGTGTCTCTATAACGCTGTTGGGCAGTCAGATTAAGAAGGTAGGACTTGGTCAAATTGACTCAAAAGCCTGCTATACTCTCAAAACTACATAATTAGTCCTGTAAGGCCGCTAAGGAGGAGGCAGGCGAGGTGAGAGTTAAGAGCACTTCATCTGCGAAAAGAGAGATTTTAGGTTCTATCGCGCCAAACATGAGGCCTTGGATCGATGATGTTGACCTAATCCAATTGCCAATGGTTCAATACTTAAAGCAAATAGCAGTAGGGAGAGGGGGCATTCTGTCACGCCCCTCCTCCCAGTTGAAAGGGTTCGGCACTAACCCCATTGATTAGGACTCTGGATCTCGGGGCCGCGTAGTTTGCTCGGATCATTGCTATAAACGCCTCACAGAAACCGAAGCGTCTGTGTGAGGAAGAGGAAGGACCAATCCACCCTGTCAAATGCTTTTTCAGAGTTTAGGCACAGAAGCACCTCAAGCATCCTTTTGTTTGTGGCTTTCTCTACTAGATGCAGGACCCTCCTCAAATTGTCATGAGTCTGTCTGTCCTTTATAAAGCCTGATTGATCCGGGTGGATCAAGTCTGGCATTATATCATCAAGACTCGAAGCCAGGATCTTTGCATATAACTTGGCGTCCAGGTTGAGGAGTGCAATGGGCCTGTAGGAGCCACAGGAGCTCTCATCTTTCCCAGGTTTTGAAATTACAGTTGCCAAGGCTTCACACATGGAGGGAGTAAATGTCCCCTTCTCTGCGAAGTGGTTAAAGAGAGCCAATAGCTGTGGGGTCAGGTCAGAGCTAAACGTCCTGTAAAATTGGGCTGTGAGGCCATCTGACCCAGGTGTTTTTTTTGGAGGGAGTTTTATATAGCGCGAACTAGACTCAAAGGTATCGGAGCGCTTTACACGAGCACCAGTTGTGTTACAGACGGACACATTCATTAAGTCGAGCATTCGAGACCTCTTGTATATACTTTAATATATACTTGTATGTGTATGTACTTTGTGGGCTCTGGAGATCAGCCCTAGGACTTGTCTGCTTCCGCTTAGGGACTATTTTCTGTTCAACTGCTTCTATTTAACTGTCATAATAGAAAACTACCAGCAGAGGTCAGTAAAATACTAGAATTGCTTTCTGTTTAGGGACTTTCTTTTTTTAACTTTTCTGGCAACTGCCTCTATTTGATTTTCTTGATAGAAAACGACCAGCAGAGGTCAGTAAAATACCAGAATCACTTTAGCATTCTCTAGATTCCAGTCCATAGAAATTGTCTTCCATGAGCACCAGTAGACATTTTTTTCAAATCTTGTATTTTCAGTGATATGACCACCGAAGGCCCTGATTTTATATTAAAAAAAGAGCTTTGGACTATACCATTTCACGCTGAAAGGCAATATTTCTCTCCATGTGTTCCCATACCTGGCGTGTCACGCAGTTTGGTGCTTATTTTCCTTCCATGTTAAAGAACAGTAGATGTTTCAGTACCCAGGCTAATGTGCTGCATAGCTAAATACATATAAGGCCCCAAAGGCGAGACCGATTGCATTGCAAATGCTTGTTTTTTGTTAGGCATGGGGAGATTAAGTGATTTGCCCAGAACCACAATATGTTGAGTGTCCCTGCCGAGACTCAAACCCAGTTCCCCAGCTCTGAGGTCAACCACTCTAGCCGTTAGGCCACATCCTCTCCCTTTTTGGTTTGTTTTGTGGAGCTTTAGTGATGCAATGGCCCCTCTTACCTCCTCCTCAGAGATGGGTTCTCCCAGCAGTTCATTTTGGGCTTCCGTAATTTGTGGCAACGTCACCCTGGCCAGGAACTCATCCTGGAATTGAGTGTCTACCCTATCGGTCGTGTAGAGTTTATGATAGAATTCCCCAAATACTTGTGCTTTCTCTGGGTCACCAGGCTGTGTTTGTTTGTCTCCAATATATTCCTTTTCACGTTTAGTCCTGAGTTGGCGTGCTAAATGCGGACCCACTTTGTTACCTTGAGAGTAAGACGTCTGTTTGAGGTGCAGGCGTGTAAACTCTGCTCGGTTGTTATAGATAGCATCGAGTTTCCCCCTCACAGCTGTGACCTTGCACTGAAGGGTTAGTGTTTGTGTGGTTTTGTGTGTCTGTTCAAGTTGGTGTAGTTCTGCTTCAAGCAACAACCTCTCTGCGGATCTTTGTTTGGTAAGGGCAGAATTTAGTGCTATACTGTTTCCCCTAATATGCGCTTTAAATGTATCTCAGTTGTTTGTAAGTGAAGTGTCCTGTGGGTCTTTAAGTTGGAAAAAGTCCCTGATGGCTTTCATGAGCTCATCTCGTAGGAGATGATCCCTCGTCAGGGAGGCAGGAAAGAACCATCGTCAGTAACGTGGCGGGGATGCGCCTCACTCCAGTGTCACCGAGACTGGTGCATGGTCTGAAAAGGAGATGGAGAGAATCGAAGCATTCTGTAAGTCATGCCCTAAAGCTTGGCTTACAAAAACAGTCTAGTCTAGATTATGTTCTGTGTATATGGGAGAAAAAGTATAGTCCCGTCCAGTGGGATGAAGTGCCCTCCATACATCTATGAGACCCAGTGTCTGAAAGGTCTTTCCGTGATCATGACGGCCTGGAGCCGTCATGATACTCGGTGGGCGTGTGCTCATGACGGCTCCGGGCCGTCATGACACATCGCCCCGGAAATCCCTCTGGTGCAGGCCCCCCCCCTGGTTTCCGTGAAATGACGATCGGCGCGCACGTCGCACTGGCGTCATTTCAGTGAAACCGAAACTGAAATGAGCCTTTAGGCTCATTTCAGTTTCGAGCTTTACGTGCTCAGGGGCTATCTCAGCCCCCTGAGCACGTAGAAAGACAGGAGAGGTATCGTTGGAAAGGGGAGAATCTCCCCAGTGGATCCCTGCTTGGGGATTGCCACAGAAGGGCGATCCCCAAGCAGGGATCCACCCAATAGACACCAGGGAGGGGGGAGTGGCCCCTTGGGCAAGGGCCTTTGCTCCCCCCAATTCAATTTGGCAAAATGTAGTCTTTTTGCCCCCCCGGGGGGGGGGGGCAAAAAGCCCACTAGACACCAGGGATCTTTTTAGCATAGAAAAATAAGGGTGGGGGCTGCCCAAAATGGGCATGCCCATGCCCCCACCCCCCGCAATCATTACAGTCTGGGGGGGCAGAAAACCCACTAAACACCAGGGATTTGAACATTTGTTTTAGGGTGGGGGCTGCCCGAGACGGGCACGCCAATGCCCCCACCCACCCGCCATCATTACAGCCTTTCTGCCCCCCATGGGGGGCAGATGGGGCATTGGCCCCTAATCTGCCCCTTCGGGGGGGGCGGAAAGCCCACTTGACGCCAGGGATTTTTTTCGCGCAATTTTATTTAGGATGGGGGCTGCCCGAAACGGGCATGCCAATGCCCCCACCCCCTGCCACCATTACAGCCTTTCTGTCCCCCCTGGGGGGCAGATGGGGCAGTAGCCCCCAATCTGCCCCCCGGGGGGGCAGAAAACCCACTAAATGCCAGGGATTTTATTTTGCACAATTTGTTTTAGGGTGGGGGCTGCCCAAAACGGGCATGCCAATGCCCCCACTCCCCCGCCACCATTACAGCCTTCCTGCCCCCCGGGTGGAGCAAAAAGCCCACTTGACGCCAGGGATTTTTTTTGCGCATTTATTTTTAGGGTGGGGGCTGCCCGAAATGGGCACGCCAATGCCCCCACCCCCCGCCACCATTACAGCCTTTCTGCCCCCCCGGAGGGGCAGAAAGGCCACTAAACACCAGGGATATTTTTTGGCGCAATATTTTCAGGGTGCTGGCTGCCCGAAACGGGCACGCCAATGCCCCCATCCCCACCCCACAAAAATGACAGTCTTTCTGCCCCCCCGGGAGGCAGATGGGAGCTGTAGCCCCCAATCTGGCCCCCCCGGGGGGCGCAGAAAGCCCACTAGAAACCCCAGATTTTTTTGTTTTATTCGTGTAGGGGTAGAGGCTGCCCAAAATTCCAGTCTTTCTGCCCCCCGGGAGGGCAGATGGGGGCAGTGGCCCCTGATCTGCCCCCTGGGGGGGCAGAAAGCCCACTAGGCGCCAGCGATTACGCAGGCTTTTTTCATGCGTGGGGGCTGCCAAAAATGGTCGTACCAATGCCCCCACCCCCACACAAAATAGCCACAGTCTTTCTGCCCCCCTTGGGGGCATATCGGGACGAACCCCCCTCCCCCAATTCCCCCCCAGGGCGGCAGAAAGCCCACTAGGCTCCGACTTTTTTTTTAGCAATGTGCCTACCTGTGGAGTTTGGGCCCTAGCACAGCTGGCACGAAACCTAGCAAACCTGTACATTTTTGAAAACTAGACACCCAGAGGAATCCAGGATGGGGGTGACTTGACTGGCTCTCACCAGGTTCTGTTACCCACAATCCCTTGCAAACCTAAAGATTTGTAAAAACAAACCACATTTTCCTCACATTTCTGTGGTGGAAAGTTCTGGAATCTGCGTGGATCCACAAAATTCCACAAACCCCGCGTTCTCCAAAGTCTTCCGAGAAAAATGGTACCTCACTTGCGTGGGTAGGCCTAGTGCCCGCGACAGGAAACGGCCCAAAACGCAACGTGGACACACCACATTTTCACAGTGAAAACTGACCCTTTTTTTGCAAAGTGCCTAGCTGTATATTTTGAACCCTAGCTCTGCCGGCACCTAGGGAAACCTAGCAAACCTATATATTTTTGAAAACTAGACACCCAGGGGAATCCAGGATGGGGTGACTTGACTGGCTCTCACCGGGTTCTGTTACCCAGAATCCCTTGCAAACCTAAAAATTTGTCCAAAAAAACACATTTTCCTCACATTTCTGTGATGGAAAGTTCTGGAATCTACGTGGATCCACGAATTTCCTCCCACCCAGCGTTTCCCCAGGTCTCCTGATAAAAATGATACCTCACCCACGTGGGTAGGCCGAGTGCCCGTGACAGGCAAGGGCCCAAAACCTATTGAGGCGACATCAAAATTACCTATCACAAAACAACCTGGTTTTGCAATGGGGGTCCCATGAGTTTTTGACCCCGGGCTCGGCGGCCATCTAGGGAAACCTACCAAACCCACACATTTCTGAAAATTAGAAACCCGGCGGAGTCCAGCGAGGTATGGCTTGCATGGGTCCCCTAACGTTTTCCTACCCGGAATCCCCTGCAAACCTCAAATTTAGCTGAAAAAATCACTTTTTTCTCAAATTTCTGTGTGGGAAAGTTCTGGAATCTACATGGATCCACAAATTTCCTCCCACCCAGCATTCCCCCAGGTCTCCCGATAAAAATGATACCTCACTCGCATGGGTGGGTCAAGTACCCGTGACAGGCAAGGGCCCAAAACCTATTGAGGCGACATCAAAATGACCTATCACAAAACAACCTGGTTTTGCAAGGGGGGTCACCTGGGTTTTTGTCCCCAGGCTCGGCGGCCATCTTGGAAAACTACCAAACCCAAACATTTCTGAAAACCAGACACCCGGGGGAGTCCAGAGAGGTATGGCTTGCATGGGTCCCCCAACGTTTTCCTACCCAGAATCTCCTGCAAACCTCAAATTTAGCTGAAAAAAATCACTTTTTCCATACATTTTTGCGTGGGATCACCGTGCCGGCACAAATGTCCTACCACCCACTCAGAAACGTGTGGATTTGGTAGGTTTCCCTAGATGGTGGCGAGCCCGGGGCCAAAAAACCAGGTCCCCCCCCCCCAAAACCAGGTAGTTTTGTTATAGATAATTTTGAAGTCTCCACAATACGATTTGGGCCATATCCTGTTTCAGCCACTTTGCCTACCCACACAAGTGAGGTACCATTTTTATCAGGAGACCGGGGGGGACGCTGGGTGGAAGGAAATTTGTGGATTCACGGAGATTCCAGAACTTTCCCACACAGAAATTTGAGAAATATTTCAGCTAAATTTGAGGTTTGCAGGGGATTCTGGGTAGGAAAATGTTGGGGGATCCACGCAAGCCATACCTCGCTGGACTCCCCCGGGTGTCTACTTTTCAGAAATGTGTGGGTTTTGAAGTTTCCCAAGATGGCCGCCGAACCGGGGCCAAAAACCCAGGTGACCCCCCCTTGCAAATCCAGGTTGGTTTGTGATAGGTAATTTTGATGTCTCCTCAATATGTTTTGGGCCCTTGCCTGTCGCGGGTACTTGACCCACCCACGTGAGTAAGGTACCATTTTTATCGGGAGACCTGGACAAACACTGGGTGGTAGGAAATTTGTGGATCCACGTAGATTCCAGAACTTTCCCACACAGAAATTTGAGAAAAAGTGATTTTTTCAGCTAAATTTGAGGTTTGCAGGGATTCTGGGTAGGAAAACATTAGGGACCCACGCAAGCCATACCTCGCTGGACTCCCCCGGGTGTCTAGTTTTCAGAAATGTATGGGTTTGGTAGGTTTCCTTAGATGGCCGCCGAGCCCGGGGCCAAAAACCTCACTCGCATGGGTGGTTCAAGTACCCGTGACAGGTAAGGGCCCAAAACGTATTGAGGAGACATCAAAATGACCTATCACAAAACAACCTGGTTTTGCAAGGGAGTCACCTGGGTTTTGGCCCTGGGCTCGGCGGTCATCTTCGGAAACCTACCAAACCCACACATTTCTGAAAACCAGACACTTGGGGGAGTCCAGCAAGGTATGGCTTGCGAGGGTCCCCTCACGTTTTCCTACCCAGAATCCCCTGCAAACCTCAAATTTAGCTGAAAAAAAATCACTTTTTTCTCAAATTTCTGTGTGGGAAAGTTCTGGAATCTACGTGGATCCACAAATTTCCTACCACTCAGTGTTCCCCCAGGTCTCTCGATGAAAATGGTACCTCACTCTTGTGGGTGGGTCAAGTACCTGCGACAGGCAAGGGCCCAAAACGTATTGAGGAGACATCAAAATGACCTATCATAAAACAACCTGGTTTTGCAAGGGGAGTCACCTGGGTTTTTGGCCCTGGGCTCGGCGGTCATCTTCGGAAACCTACCAAACCCACACATTTCTGAAAACCAGACACTTGGGGGAGTCCAGCAAGGTATGGCTTGCGAGGGTCCCCTCACGTTTTCCTACCCAGAATCCCCTGCAAACCTCAAATTTAGCTGAAAAAAAATCACTTTTTTCTCAAATTTCTGTGTGGGAAAGTTCTGGAATCTACGTGGATCCACAAATTTCCTACCACCCAGTGTTCCCCCAGGTCTCTCGATGAAAATGGTACCTCACTCTTGTGGGTGGGTCAAGTACCTGCGACAGGCAAGGGCCCAAAACGTATTGAGGAGACATCAAAATGACCTATCATAAAACAACCTGGTTTTGCAAGGGGAATCACCTGGGTTTTTGGCCCTGGGCTCGGCGGTCATCTTCGGAAACCTACCAAACCCACACATTTCTGAAAAGTAGACACCCGGAGGAGTCCAGCGAGGTAGTTTTGTGATAGGCAATTTTGATGTCGTCTCAATACGTTTTGGGCCCTCGCCTGCCGCGGGTACTCGGGCCTCCCACACGAGTGAGGCACCATTTTTATCAGGAGACCTGGGGGTACGCTGGGTGGTAGGAAATTAGTGTCAGCCTGGTGATGCCACAACTTTCCCACACAAAAATGTGTGAAAAAAGTGATTTTATCAGCTAAATTTCAGGATTGCAGGGCATTCTGGGTAAGAAAACAGTGGGGGATCCACACAAGCCATACCTCCATGGCATCCCCCGGGTGTCTAGTTTTCAGAAATGTGTGGGTTTGGTAGGTTTCCCTAGGTGGCCGCCGAGCCCCGGGCCAAAAAGCAATGAGACCCCCCTTGCAAAACCAGGTTGGTTTGTGATAAGGTAATTTTGATGTCGCCTCAATAGGTTTTGGGCCCTTGCCTGTCGAGGATACTTGACCCACCCATGCAAGTAAGGTACCATTTTTCTCGAAAGACTTTGGGGAACTCGGGGTGGGTAGAAATTTGTGGATCCACGCAGATTCCAGAACTTTCCACCACAGAAATGTGAGGAAAATGTGTTTTTTTTGGACAATTGTTTAGGTTTGCAAGGGATTCTGGGTAACAGAACCTGGTGAGAGCCAATCAAGTCACCCCATCCTGGATTCCCCTGGGTGTCTAGTTTTCAGAAATGTATAGGTTTGCTAGGTTTCCCTGGGTGCCGGCAGAGCTAGGGTTCAAAAACTACAGCTAGGCACTTTGCCAAAAAAGGGCAATTTTTCACTGTGAAATTGTGGTGTGTCCACGTTGCGTTTTGCGCCGTTTCCTGTCGCGGGCACTAGGCCTACCCACGCAAGTGAGGTACAATTTTTCTCAGAAGACTTTGGGGAACGCGGGGTGGTTGGAAATTTGTGGATCCATGCAGATTCCAGAACTTTCCACCACAGACTTGTGAGGAAAATGTGTTTTTTTTGACAATTCTTTAGGTTTGCAAGGGATTCTGGGTAACAGAACCTGGTGGGAGCCAGTCAAGTCACCCCATCCTGGATTCCCCTGGGTGTCTAGTTTTAAAAAATGTATAGGCTTGCTAGGTTTCCCTAGGTGCCGGCAGAGCTAGGGTTCAAAAACTAGAGCTAGGCACTTTGCCAAAAAAGGGTCATTTTTCACTGTGAAATTGTGGTGTGTCCACGTTGCGTTTTGCGCCGTTTCCTGTCGCGGGCACTAGGCTTACCCACGCAAGTGAGGTACCATTTTTCTCGGAAGACTTTGGGGAACGCGGGGTGGTGGAAATTTGTGGATCCACGCAGATTCCAGAACTTTCCACTACAGAAATGTGAGGGAAATATGTTTTTATTTTACAATTGTTTAGGTTTGCAAGGGATTCTGGGTAACAGAACCTGGTGGGAGCCAGTCAAGTCACCCCATCCTGGATTCCCCTGGGTGTCTAGTTTTCAAAAATGTATAGGTTTGCTAGGTTTCTCTAGGTGCAGGCAGAGTTAGGGTTCAAAAACTACAGCTAGGCACTTTGCCAAAAAAGGGTCATTTTTCACTGTGAAATTGTGGTGTGTCCACGTTGCGTTTTGCGCTGCTTCCTGTCGCGGGCACTAGGCCTACCCATGCAAGTGAGGTACCATTTTTCTGGAAGACTTTGGGGAACGCGGGGTGGGTGTAAATTTGTGGATCCACGCAGATTCCAGAACTTTCCACCACAGAAATGTGAGGAAAATGTTTTTTTTTTTACATTTGTTTAGGTTTGCAAGGGATTCTGGGTAACAGAACCTGGTGGGAGCCAGTCAAGTCACCCCATCCTGGATTCCTCTGGGTGTCTAGTTTTCAAAAATGTATAGGTTTGCTAGGTTTCCCTAGGTGCCGGCAGAGCTAGGGTTAAAAAACTACAGCTAGGCACTTTGCAAAAAAAGGGTAATTTTTCATTGTGAAATTGTGGTGTATTCACGTTGCGTTTTGAGCCGTTTCCTGTCGTGGGCACTATGCCTACCCACACAAGTGAGGTACCATTTTTATCGGGAGACTGAGGGTAATTCAGATTTGTAAAGCAAATGTTATTACCTATTGACTTTAAATGCATTTCTGCCGTCCAAATGAAAGACAATGTGTAAAAAAGAAGTCATTTTGAAAAATGACCGATAATTCTCATGCTAGTATGAGTATTCCCAATTTTGGAAATGTGCAAATATCTACTGTTTCTAAACTCTATATTTTGTTCCCATTTCAGAAATACATAGGTGTCTTTCATACCGATTTCTCCATGTATACATTTTCCCAGAATAATTGCTATATACCCGGTACATAATAAAAAACCATTGCAAGTCGCTGCTCAGTTTTTTGGCTCTGGGTTCGTAGGGTTCTTGGTGAACCTACAAGTCCTATATATCCCCACAACCAGTAAGGTCCTGCAGATGTAACGGTATATTGCTTTCAAAGAGCTGTCAGAATTAGAAGAAGTTACAAGTGAAAACGTTGACACAAAAGGCTGTTTTTTCAACTAATTTTCAATTTTTCCTATATTTAACTTTTTAGTTTCTATAAAGAAACCTTGAAGGATCTACACAAATGACCCCTTGCTGAATTCAGAATTTTGTCTACTTTACTAAAATGTATAGCTTTCCAGGATCCATTATTGCTTTCATACCCATTTCTACCATTAACTGGAAGGAGGTTGAAAGCACAAAAATAGCAAAAATAGGCTATGTCCCAGAAAAATGCCAAAACTGTGTAAAGATTTTTGGTTTTCTGACAAAAGTCTGTCATTCCCTAAAAGCTGGGAAAATAGTGATTTCAGCCCCACAAACCCTTTTTTGATACCATTTGCAGGGAAAAACCCAGACGCTTTCATTTGCAGCACTTTTTTCAGATTTTTCCCAAAAACCCCAAAATTTAGCTGTATTTTGGCTAATTTCTGGGTCGCCTCCAGGGGAATCCACAAACCCTGGGTACCTTTAGAATCCCCATGATGTTGGAAGAAAAGGACGCAAATTTGGCGTGGATACCTTATGTGGTCAAAAAGTTACAGGGGCCTAAGCGCGAACTACCCCAAATAGCCAAAAAAAGGCTTAGCACAGGGGGGGAAAAGGCCTAGCAGCGAAGGGGTTAAAAGATTTAGAGAAGCTACCTGTGGGTGCTCTGTGGGGGTGTGTACTGTCAATGCTGGAGTGCCAGGTTAGATTAAAATGGCCCATCATGATTATGCCCCCCTCAGCAAAACCACCTAACAAGTTCAGGAGGGAAGTAAGAAAGGGGGCCTGATTGGCATTTGGGGCATACACAGAGGCAAAGGTACATCGTCTGTCCCTGAGATGTCCTATTACCATGATGATCCTACCCTCCTTATCCGTTTTGTATCCGTCTGGTTTGAATTGCAATGAGGGGTGTAATAAGAGACCCACGCCATTATGTTTAGAGGAGGCTGAGGACTAAAATATTAAGGGGTAGGTTTTGTGTTTCAATCTGTGATCCTTATCCCTTTTGAGGTGAGCCACTACTTCATGACGTTGGTCCGTTAAATATGTCCACAGTTTGCGGTGTTTGGCCAGTGAATTAAGGTCCTTAACATTCCAGGTAAGCGTTGTGATCACCATACTGACTTTCTAAACGTAATACTTCATCCAGCCCCTCTCCCGGCCTCCTGCCGTCTGAGCACATACGGGGCAGTACACTCTATTCCCTCGACCCGCTTGACCCTCGATCCCCCTGCCCATCCCCCCCTGGTCCCCCCCCACCTCCTCCCACAAACACCACATGATGTCCATTCACTGTAAGGAAAAAAGAGAAAAAGTCTCAAACACAGAGCTATTACAACTTCCGATCCCCAAATCTTGTCATCGTGGGGATATTTCCTAAATATAATAGGCAAATCGGTCAATTACCGCTATCAATGCCTTCTAGTAGCAGATGAAGCTAGGTCATACAAGAACATAGAAGTAATGGGACCTGAAGATAGAAGAGCATGGTACTAATTGGCCCACCAGGGATCACGAAGAGGACGGCATAGTCTCTGTGGTTATCCACCCAGCACCCGAGCAGAGCTGGCGCTAGATGGCACGCATTCCTCAGGCCGATTATATTCTGGTGTCATAGCATAGCCACCCCAGTGGCCCATCGCCCCAAAGAGAGCCATCAGTTATTTTTTCTTAGTTTGGCATGGACGACGTTGGGGAAGACATTGCCCCGAGTTGTGGGGCTCACGTGCTTGGCCCCCAGCGGTGCCCGGAAGATCCTCGGCAGAGGGCACGGTCGGGGTTGGAATGTCCAAAAGTGCCAGACTCTTAGACAGGTCGGCAGCATGCCATGGTTTTTTGTTGAACTTGAAGGCCAGACCAAACGGGTATGTCCAACGATATTTAATGCCTTCGGTCTGCAGTTTATCGGTGATTGGGCGAAATTGCGGTCTCCTCGACAGTGTCGCCGGGGCGATGTCTTGAAAGAGTGTACATGAAGTCCCTTGAAAGTGACTGTCTCTACCTTCTGAGCTGCTAAAAGTATGGCTTCTTTAACCTTAAAGGTATGTAACTTGACTAGAATATCTCAGGGTCTCTCCCTCTCGCTCAGGGACGGTGGTCCCACACGATGAACCCTGTTGATCTTCACTTTGGTCGTGGGACTACATAGGAGCTCTGAGAATAAGCCTGTCACAAAGGCTTCTAGGTTCGTGCCCTCGATCCTTTCCTCCAGGCCCCGAATCCGAACATTGTTGTGGCGTGATCTGTTTTCCATGTCCTCACATTTAAGGATTGACGCTTGTAGCTGTTGTCGGAGTGCAGGCGTTGACTTCTCTAGGCGAACCATTCGTTGCTCCAGCTCAGCAGATTTGGTCTCGAGGTCCAGGGCTCGTATGCCAACAGAGTCCACATCCTGCTGAAGTGCAACAAGTTTGCCATGTAGGTCTGCTCTTAGTGACTCTAGCGAGGAGGTCCTATCCACTTTCAGTTCCTCCTGGAGTTCTTTCTTGAAATCCTGCAGGTATGCGAGTAAGTCTTCCTTCGTGAGTGACATGGCGCTCGTCACTGCGGTGTCCGCTGCTTGTTCACATGGTTCTACTGGAGAGAATTAACTGGAGAACCTGTTGTGTTGCTGCTTTTTTGGAGGCATAAAGGCTGCTATGTTGGCAGAGGGAATCAACCGGGGTTGTCAGTGCCGGCATATAGGGTGTGCGTCACCCAAATTTCCTCACCCTCGGTGGGACCACGAAGTGGGCATTCACGATTCCTTTGCCATTGGATATGCTCATCTTTTCTTGTGAGGAAATCCCTGTAGTATGGGTCAGTCTACCAACCGATTCAGATCAGGAGCCTCTCAGTCTAGATCTCCTTCTTTCCTGCTCTAGGCCTGTCACCATGTCAACCAACCTTGCAGGTTCAGCCCCCACCAGTGTAAGCAGGTTCTACTGTAGAAGGTAGGCCACCACACCCCTGTCTGCAGTTAGGTTCTGAAAAGGAGCATACAATTGAACGTAATACTTTCATTAATTATGCACAAGCATGTAATTAAACATCTTTTTTTCCCCTAAATTATACAAAATGTTATGGGATCCACAAAATACATGCAAAAATGGAGTGCAAGGAGTCTTGAGATTTCTTATTTTCAATTATTCTTTATTTGTAGTCAAATGCATCAGCCCAGCCAACGCGTTTCGTCCAACATGGACTTCATCAGGGCTGAAAAAACAATAATAAAACGTACGTCATTTAAAATATCTCATATACACCAAAAGGTTAGTAAAACCTAGGTGCAAAGACTAGATAGACATGAAATACAAAAACAGCCAAAACAAATCAACCTTTGAATGAACAAACATCAATAATCCAAGAGAATTGTTACCTCTCATCAAAGACTCCCTGCCTATATACAATCTCAATATAATATTACAAATAACAATAGATTAGTTAATGAAACACAGCAGCATTATGAATTCAAAAATTTACTCCAATTACTAAAAGTCAGACATGGATAATACAACATAAATTCCATTGTTAGTCTTAAAGTTTTCAAATTGCACATGTTCAATCGGCCATTATTGAGACAATACATATGTGTATCAAAAGCTAAAAATAAAGGAGAAATTCTCCTATCAAGATCTAAGGGTCCTCTTCAGTTTGGCCAGAAAAAGAAATTACTTCCTGGTTGAATGTCTCGACCAATAACAGTCTGAACAAAAAGGCAGCACCAAAATCAAATTCTCAAGGTAAACTCACTTGGAATTGTCTTTTTGAAGATCACCAAGATGTTTCTCTATTATAACCACCTTAGCGTCTGTTAGATAAAGACTTTGAAAGAATTAATGCCTTCGATTCATACTGGAAAGGAACAGGAAAGTGTTTACTATTAAAGTCCAGTAATCACTCTTCCAACGATTGGATTAAGAATATTATACCAAGGTATGGCTACAAATTAGTTATCAAATTGAGATCTATAAATCCTCATCATTGTAACCGGAAATGATTTTAATTTCTGGTTAAATATATAGACCACTAACCATAGGACTAAGATCGCAGCACCCAGATTTAAGGGTTCTCTTCATTGTGACCAGAAATAAATTAAATTATGGTTAAGTATAAAGACCATTGACCATATGACTAAGATATCAGCACCCAAATAAATCTCTCAAAAATAGACTCACTTGAGATTATCGTATTGCTGATCACCCAGAAGCTTAATTTATTGCCAAATGTAGTGTCAATGCGCTGGTGATCACTGTCTCGTCCGTTCAATGAACTCTTAAAAGGATAATTGCCTTAGATCATGGCTAAAAGACAAAAGAATTTCATTTGCTAATTAGGATCAAATAGTATAGTATACCTTCCTAAAAGTCCACTTAAGATTATGAGAGATGGGAATAGTAACTAATTAAAAATAGTACCATGGCCAAGACTGGTTTTCCCATTAATACCAATCTTTCTGGACAAATATAAGGGTCCAAGAACCAGCAAGGTTACTTGTCCACACGTCTAAAATACTGCCATGTGATCAAAAAATCCAGCCGCCCCGTAGAGGTCCCTTCCATCAGGAGGACTCGCCTAGCATGTTATCCGCTCGGGTATGTGAGGCCATCTGTCTATCCGTTGAGGATTACGATGGTTTCTCTGTCCCTCATATATGTTGTATCAGCCAATCTAAAAGCTTGTTGCAAACTCCAAGTGCATCATAGGAGAAACTATTCAGTCTGGGAAAAGGTTCCCTCTCTGGTCCGTATATACAAGCAACCAATCAAAACGTGTCATTTGGATCCTAGCACAAGAAGACCGTGACCACTTCCTGTGTTAACAGGAAGTTCCGTTCAAGCTCCCTAGAAAAAAGAATACTGAATCTGAGCGGATGTTCCCTCTCTGGTCCGGACCGGAGTCTACCAATCAGAATCCCTGCTCCAAGTAAATCATAGGAGAAACTATTCAGTCTGGGAAAAGGTTCCCTCTCTGGTCCGTATATAAAAGCAACCAATCAAAACGTGTCATTTGGATCCTAGCACAAGAAGACCGTGACCACTTCCTGTATTAACAGGAAGTTCCATTCAAGCTCCCCAATAAAAAGAATACTGAATCTGAGCAGATGTTCCCTCTCTGGTCCGGACCGGAGTCAACCAATCAGAATGTGCCATATCAATCCTAACAATAAGGAGCAATATTAACTCCTTTTTCGTTCTGTAATCCTGCTCTCTCTCTGGTCCATTTATTGTGCGGACCAATCATATTATTCCCCTCTGTTTAGGCTTTTAATTTAACTGCACAGGCCAAACCCCCATTCCTAATGTCAGATCTCAAGTTAAAACTAAAGATCAAATCTACATTCAAAGACCAATCTATTGTAGAGATTTAGCGTGCCATGATATCGTCACTGATACATCTCTAATTATTCGCAAGTGCATGGAAAATGCATGTTATTCTGACGTATATCACAAATATCCAGATTAGTGAGATACGTTCTATCGAATCGACTGAATTCTACAAGCAACAGTAAAGCACAAAGGGAGTTATAAAGTGACAAACCCGGTCGCGTATTTGAAAAGCCAAAAAGCTCATTATCTCAATAAAGGTAAATTGGCAAAAGCTTGTTTATATATAGAAAGAATACATGTTATTCAAAGAATTCTGAATTGGCAGGAAAAATAACTGGGGTATAATCCCAGGCAAGCAATAATAAAGTCGAAAGTGCACTATATAGCGGCAGACCCGGTCACATGTTTAAACGCTAAAAATCTGTTGTCTCGATTCATAGGAGCTAGTTTAGTGTAATTTGATGATTTCCATATATGCGGACTAAACCACTGACACCTCATGCTCAGACTGATATCCAAAGCAAGGTGACAGTGTACTAGATAGTGATAGAATATATATTCTGGGGTGACTGGCCTTAACATATGTGCCCTAATGTTACTGACCCATTACAGAATGAAAACCGAAGAACCACAGTACATACGAATAATAGAATACTTGATAAGCACAAAATATGTCACACATGTCTCACTTATATATTTCAAATATCCCTAATATTCTCCATTTCATTATAGAATATTAGCAACATCATATCTACAGTAGTTCTAAAAAGAAGCCATTTGATCCAAATTAATAGAGGACATGTTAATACATTTTGCCTGCTATAAGAAAAAATGTAGTTCGCTCTCTAAATTCAGGCCCAACTGTACCGTTCTAAGTTTACTGATCCATTTAGCCTCATTTTGTCTTAATCTCAGCTCTTTATCTCCACCTTTCAGATCTTTCTCTAATCTCTGAATCCCATGGAATTTAAATTTCAGTTTATTTGGGTGCTATTTCAGCATATGTTGGACGAGTGGTGATTTGTCATCCCTATTGATCACTGCTCTCCTGTGTTCCTGTATTCTCATTTTGAGAGCTCTAATAGTACTACCAATGTAGATTTTACTGTAACTGCAGATTATAACATAGATCACAAAGGAACTATTGCAGTTAATAAACTGGTCAATTCGATATTTCTTTTGTGTGTTGTATTGAAATTCCTTAAGTTTGCAACCATTTTCACATACTATACAACCACCACACGTAAAAAAAACCTTTTGGTTGAGTTAGCCAAGTGGAACTTCCTTCATTGTTGCTTTTAGGTTTAAGATAATTCCTCATTATTTTGTTTCTGATCATGGGGCCTCTCCTATATGTAACCAAAGGTTTTTTGGTAATCACATTAGTTAATCCAGGCACACCTTTCAGTAAGTCCCAGTTCTTTTGTAGGATTTTGTAAACCTGATGAAGGTATTTGTTGCAAGTGGTGACCAATGCTATACGGTCAATGGACCTTTTCTTGGTTTTAGTTCTCAGTGTATCTATTCGGTTAACATTCAAGATTCTTTTTTCTGTCTTGTCCAAAAGTGTCTCAGGGTATTCCCTGTCTGCAGTGTTTAACTAAAGCCTCATATTAGACTCTGTCCCTGGGGTCCACCATTTTGAGGTCAGGCATCAGGAGTCTAGTGGTGTCGAAGAAAGGAGGCAGCCAAACCTCGGGATTCACTCTGATTGGTGTAAGGGATCCCAACTTCTAAAGGCATTTATGGCGTCGTAGACTTGTGCCGCCATGACAGAGTCAGGCACAAGTTGCCGACAGGCCTCCAGGCAGCCCTGAGACCCGGTCCGCATGCTCCAGGGCCCCCTTCACAACAGAGGGCCAGGTGAGTCCCACCGAGTCCGCTGCATCCCCTTTCCTCCAGCTGAGATCGCCTGTTAGAAATGGGGATCTCTAGTTGGCAGAGGTAGGATACCTTTGTCCAAATAGGGACCCTTGCTTATAGACAGGGTAAGGGGGATACACACTTTAGATAACCCCTGCTCACCCCCTTGGTAGCTTGGCACGAGCAGTCAGGCTTATCCCAAAGGCAATGTGTAAAGTATTTGTACCAACACTCACAGTAACACAGTGAAAACACCACAAAAGGACACCACACCAGTTTAGAAAAATAAAGTATCTTTATCTAAAGTAAACAAGGCCAAAACGACAAAAATCCAACATACACAGTTAAAAATATGACTTTCAAAAGGTTTCAAGAACTTGTACCATAGAAAACTATGGATGCGTGACTTTTCACCAAAGTACCTGTAGATGTGTGAAAGTTCCAAAAGCCAAACAGCTGCAGAGTCAGAAAACAAAGAGATGCGACACTCCTGAGACCTTGGGGAGGCGATGCGACAGTCCCGCTGCACGCAGAGAAAGGGTTGCGTCGAATCCGGTCTGTATTGGGAGTGATGCGTCGATCCTTCGTGACGGTTCCAGTCTGCAGGTGATGAGTCGGACGAACTTGCTGCACAGGCACGATGCCTGGAAATCAGGGATGCGTCGCGATCGATGCGGCGGCATCGAGCAGTGCTGCGTCGGTCCTCTTCAGCCGCGATCCCTCAATGCGTTGATTCTTGCAGCGGCGACAGGTGCTGCAGCGGTTTCCACAGTGGCGCGGCGATGCATGGAAATTCTTCTCGCGCCGTGGAGATGTCGGGAAAACAGCCGCAAGAAGAGCAATGCATCGATTTCTGTAGTTCTTTGAGTTTCTTCTTTCTTCCAGCTCCCAAACAGCAGCGACAACCTCCAGGGCCCAAAACTGGCACAAGCACCTCTTGGCAGGCCAGAACTCACAGCAGCAGAGTTCAGAGGAGCTGGGGGTGAAGTCTTTGTGTCCCTGAGTCTTCAGAACAAGAGGCCAGCTCACTTCACGGGGAATCGAGTATCCCGAACCGAGCCCCAGGGAGCGGACGCGCTAGACAAGATGGCGCCTCGGGACTCCGGTGACCTCCTTCGAGACAACGGTGAGTGGGGATTCCGTGTAATTACCCAATCGGCCCATAACTATCTCTGGAGGTGGACTGGACTTGCCCCTGTTACCATAGGGCTTTCTCCTTTCTCGAAACAATTACTGATTCCCGGCCGCGCCTGACCCCAACATGGCGCCCAGGCTGCTTTTGCTTAGGGCAGGACCTTTCGGCTCTCACCAACTGGTGACCTTCGCCCTGGATCATCTTGTAGTCTCCTGGTCGACCATAATCTCTATCCAGGGAACTGGCCTGTCTTTTAACAACAAGGGACTCGAACAACACTCAGCGCCTGACCCTAAAATGGCTGCCACTGATCTCACATGGACATGCCTCGTGGCTGAAAACCCCCCAGCCTCAGAGCCACAGTGATCAACAACCTCGACCTACCCCTGTTCATCACCCTATGCCGGCGGAGTCCGAACCGCATGGCCGATCCCCGGTGGAGCTGCTCCGACAGCTATAGGGGAGACTGGCTCTGGCACACTGCTTTGGCCGTCACCTACCCAGCCGGTCTTCGGACATTTGTCTCGTCTTCTCCTCTGCTGCTGTCTCCTTCCTTTGGACTCCCAACTCTCCCTGATCTGTTTGGATCCTGCTTCTCGTTTTCGCTAATAACTCCTGTACTGAATAAAAAAAAATTAAAAAGCTAGGAGACCTAGATTTTTGACCGATGCCCGGTGGAGCTACTTGATAGCTAAAGAGAAGATGGGCTGTGGACTACCCCATCAGCCGTCACCTACCCAGCCGGTCTTTGGACAGAACTGACTTCGTCTCTCCGTTGTATTCTCCCTCCTACCCCTTTACTCCACCCCCTTTCTCCTTTATGCTCCATTTATCCCTCCTCCTTGCTCTTTAACTGTTTTCCCGTTGACACCTAGCTGTTTGGCTGATGCCCGGTGGAGCTACCCGATAGCTAAAGAGGAAATGGGCTGTAGACTTCCTCCTCGGCCGTCACCTACCCAGCCGGACTTTGGGCAGACTCTCCTTCGTCTCTCCATCCTATCTACCTCCTACCCCTTTACCCCACCCCCTTACCCTTCTAAGCTCCATTTATTTCGTCTTCTACTCTCTTGAAATGTTTTTCTAGTAACTGATGTAACGTGTAACTGATGTAATTTTGTAATTTCTGTGGAACCTTATGTAAAGCGCTCTGATACCTCCGTGTCTAGCCAGCGCTATATAAAACTCTCAAAATAAAATAAACTTCAGGCCCTTGGAGATCTCCTTTAAGCAGGGGACACAGCACACAGCAAAGTCCTTCTCCTTTCCTTGGCAGAAACAGCAACTGCAGGCCAACCCTAGACACACAGCAAGGGCAGTACTTCTCCTCAGTCTCTCCAGCTCTTCTCCTTGGCAAAGGTTCCTCTTGAATTCCAGGAATGATCTAAAGTTCAGGGGTTTTAGGTCTAATACTTATACCCCAAAATGTCTTTGTTCTCTTTGTGCAAGGGGCTCTGAGCCCAGTTCAAACCAGTTCTGGGGGGCACTCTGCAAGTGCACAACAACATCCATTGTCCGTGTGAGCCTTGGCTCCAGACACACCACAGGGGGGCGGAGCCAGCATTGTGGAAGGCAGGCACAGCCCTATTCAGGTACAGGTGCTACTCCTCCCACCACTCCAAATGCAGATCAGGCCTATTCAGCCTATTGCTGACTCATCCAGACTCCTGGAGCCACTGCACCTCCCCAGCCCCTGTCACTCCAAAGCCAGACAGTCAATCCACAAACAGGCAGAGGCACACAGGATGGTTGAACAAGAAAATAACCACTTTCTAAAAGTGGTATTTTCAAACTCACAATTTAAAAACAAAACCATCTTTACTAAAAGATGTGTCATTAAATCCTGAGTTCAGGGATATCAAACTCCATTTTTCCATCTTATCCCTATGGGAAGATATGCTTGTAAAATGTTACAAAGCATTCCCCATTCTGTCCTATGGAGCAAGATAGCCTTTCAATAGTGAAAAACGAAATTGGCAGTGTTTCACTATCAGGACATGTTACACACACCAGTACATGTCCTACCTTTCACATACACTGCACCCTGCCAAGGAGGGTACCTTGGGCCTACCATAGGGGTGTCCAATGTGTAAGAGAAGGGAAGGGTAGGGCCTGGCAAGTGGGTGCACTTGCCAAGTCGACATGGCAGTTAACAAACTGCACACAGGCACCGCAGTGGCAGGCCTGAGACATCTTTTCAGGGCTACTCATGTGGGTGGCACAATCAGTGCTGCAGACCCACTAGTAGCATTTGATTTACCAGCCCTGGCACACTCAGTGCACTTTACTAGGGACCTACTGGTAAAACAAATATGTAAATCATGGATAACCAATCACAGTAACAGTTTACACAGAGAGCATATGCACTTTAGCACTGATCAACAGTGGTAAAGTGCGCAGAGTTCTATAGCCAACAAACACAGGTCAGGAAAAAATAGGAGGAAGAAGCAAAAAGTTTGGGGATAAACCTGCACAAAGGGCCATTTCCAACACAACCCCTCCCAGCCTAAAGCCAGGGTGGACCAATCAATACCTCGATGGGCTTCCCTGCTTGGGGCGATAGAACCTGGAACCTGGCCCGAACAGCAGGGGTGTATTCCTGTTCTACGCCTTCCTGAACCCAGTTGGATCCCTCTATCCATACTCTCAGGGCCCAGTAAGCTAAACCATGGGGGACCCTTCTCCTCAACTGGGGACACCATCAGTGCAGCTCCTAAGCTTACCTTGCTCACAGATGTGTCCCAGCAACCAGACAGCACACACAAGGCCAACACAGTAGTGTAGCCCAGTCCACCCCCAGGTTGTGACCCCTGCCCCCCTCCCAGGGGCAACTCTGTCCACCAGGACAGCCAGCCACAGTGGCCACTGACAGCTGTCTGTGATGAGAGCCACGCCTCATGCCTTTTTAGGCCTCTCTAACCTCTGTGGCATCAGAAAGTGGGGGGCAGTAGCCCCAGGTGCCTGGCACCTTTCCTCCACTCTCCCTCCTGCCAAGTCAGGTATGGCATCCTGACACTGGCCCACCAGCCCAGGGTCTGTACCCTGCGGCTGGACAAGAGACTGGGGTGGGCTCTCCCACACCCTGTCCTCCTCCCTGGGGCTCTGTACCCTCCTGCCTGGAGCGGTACCCCAAGAAAACAAACTGGTAGGGGCACTGCTAGCAGTCACCCCTTCCTTCAGGTCAGGGGAGACGCCCTGGCCCTGGTCCTCCAACCCAGGGTCTGTACCCTTAGGCTGGACCTGTGCCTGGCAACCCAGGACTTCCGGGGAAGTACGCCAACCACCCCCCAGGGAAACACACTCCTCATGAGCTGTGCCAGAGTCTGCCTGCCGCAGATCTCTAGCCTCCTGTCCACCGGACAGAGCATGAAGACCCCCCAGGCCAGAAGTGGCCTCACCAGGGTCAGTCCTGGGGTGCTCTAACCTCAGAGCGGGTAACCCCTGACCCACTGGTCCTCCCACTGGGGACTGTCTCCCCCTTTTACCCCTTTCTCTGGACTCATGCACCCTCCCAACTGGAGCGGTGCTGCCAGACACCAGACCTGGTGGAACGCTAGTTACAGCAGTCTCCCCCAGTTCACCTAATACCTTGGGATCCCCCTCAGGAAATTGCCTTCCGTTACAGACTATGCTCTCCTCCTGGTGTTCACTCATGGAACCAACCTGGCCCTGGAACTGGGCCTCTGACACCTTGGGACTCAGCCCACCCCCACTTCCTCTACTCAGAGATAGGACATGGGGCTCCTCACCCATTCCACTATACTGGAACCTATCTGGGTTACTCCAAACCTCATCTACCTCACCTGGTTGGGGAAAACCTGAGCCTCCTCCTTCAGGATCACTCCCAAAAGCCTCATCAGACCCTCTGGACTCCACCAAAAGGTCTGCCTCCAGAGCAAGCTCCCTGGAATCAGAGAACTCACACTCCACCGGGTGTTGGCATAACTCTGGAAAACAGGGACTTAAAATATGCTCTCCAACAATTGCATCACACAGCCCCCACAGTTGTTAACCAAGCTACCCTTTGCCTCACCATCCAGTGCCTCACACAAGTACCCCACATCACTCTCCTGAGACTGGCAAGACGGTGTCTGACTGTCTCTGTCACTCAATCCACACTCTTCTGGGTGGTCTCCACACATGCATAGCAGGACTTCTACCATGGAGGAACCCCTCTCCCTGCACCTCTCATCTAGAGTCAGTAGAGTGTCCCTCCCACCACTAGGAATATGATCCCCGGTGTCAGTTCCCAAATCCACTTCAGGGATACTGCACACCACTGGAGCTACCTCATAAACCCGAACCCCCTGGTTTATGTTAACCCCCTCCTTCAAGTCCGGTGCCACATCTCTGGGTGTGTGTACTTCTCCCTCAGCACTAGATAACACAATTTTGCTGCCACCATCTGAGCTGGACTCCACCTCCAACCCAGCCAAGCTCACTTTATGAGCTGCACACTTTTTCTTTTTCTTGGCTAAGACATTCATGGCCTCATGCCTCTCGAGCTCCACCTCAAGCTCCCTCATTCTTAATTCATGTGCCAAGGTCAATTTAATTTCTTTCAGGGCATAAATCTTCTTGCTCTCCTCTGCCATCTTTTCTCTCTCTATGGCAGCTTTTTGGTTCTCCATTTCCAATATTTTCATCTCGAGCCTCATGACTTCTAACTCATGATCTCTAACCCTTTGGTTTTCCTCCAACTCCTCTGGGGAAAAACTTCTAACGGAATGGTTGCTGCCAGCCCTGGAGGCTGCTCTTCCCACAGGCAGATCATGTGACCTGAAACCATCCCCTTGTGCATCCTCATCCACCTCTGCATCACCTGTCTCCCCAGCCTCTTTGGCCTCCCACCAGGCCCTTAACGCCTTCTGTAGCTCCTCCTTCCTGGAGCTGCTCTTCATGGGACATCCAAAGCTCCTGCAGAACTGCTTGAGTTGACCTACTTTGTAACCACTTAACAGTTCAATATCAAACTCCAGTTCTGCAACATCACTTGCTGGTTTACCCTTCTGAGACATGATGTGTGGATACTTTAAGGGTTACTCAAAAATAGAACCAAAAACAAAACAAAGTATGTGGTTGCGTAGTGGTCTGCACTAAACTAGTGATGTACACCAATCACTGTGGGTCAAGTACAAATAGAGCTTCAAATCCTCACCGCTGACCACCAATGTTAGAAATGGGGGTCGCTAATTGGCAGAGGTAGGTACCTTTGTCCAAATAGGGACCCTTGCTTCTAGACCGGGTAAGGGGGATACACACTTTAGATAACCCCTTCTCACCCCCTTGGTAGCTTGGCACGAGCAGACAGGCTTATCCCAAAGGCAATGTGTAAAGTATTTGTACCAACACTCACAGTAACACAGTGAAAACACCACAAAAGGACACCACACCAGTTTAGAAAAATAAAGTATCTTTATCTAAAGTAAACAAGGCCAAAACGACAAAAATCCAACATACACAGTTAAAAATATGACTTTCAAAAGGTTTCAAGAACTTGTCCTATAGAAAACTATGGATGTGTGACTTTTCACCAAAGTACCTGTAGATGCGTGAAAGTTCCAAAAGCCAAACAGCCGCAGAGTCAGAAAACAAAGAGATGCGACACTTCTGAGACCTTGGGGAGGTGATGCAACAGTCCTTCTGCATGCAGAGGAAGGGTTGCGTCGAATCCGGTCTGTATGGGGAGTGATGCGTCGATCCTTCGTGATGGTTCCGGTCCGCAGGTGATGCGTCGGATGAACTTGCCGCACAGGCATGATGCGGGGAAATCTGGGATGCATCGGCCATTGATGCGTAGGTCCTCTTCAGCCACGATCCCTTGATGCGTCGATTCTTGCAGCGGCGATAGGCGCTGCAGCAGTTTCCGCAGCGGCGCGGCGATGCATGGAAATTCTTCTCGCGTCGTGGAGATGCGTCGGGAAAACAGCCGCAAGAAGAGCGATGCGTCGATTTCTGTAGTTCTTTGAGTTTCTTCTTTCTTCCAGCTCCCAAACAGCAGCAACAACCTCCAGAGGCCCTAAACTGGCACAGTCACCTCTTGGCTGGCTAGAACTCACAGCAGCAGAGTTCAGGGGAGCTGGGGCTGAAGTCTTTGTGTCCCTGAGTCTTCAGAACAGGAGGCCAGCTCACTGCAGGCCCTTGGAGATCTCCTTCAAGCAGAGGACACAGCACACAGCAAAGTCCTTCTCCTTTCCTTGGCATCAACAGCAACTGCAGGCCAACCCCAGACACACAGCAAGGGCAGGACTTCTCCTCAGTCTCTCCAGCTCTTCTTCTTGGCAAAGGTTCCTCTTGAATTCCAGGAATGATATAAAGTTCAGGGGTTTTAGGTCTAATACTTATACCCCAAAATGTCTTTGTTCTCTTTGTGCAAGGGGATCTGAGCCCAGTTCAAACCAGTTCTGGGGGCACTCTGCAAGTGCACAACAACATCCATTGTCCGTGTGAGCTTTGGCTACAGACACACCACAGGGGGGTGGAGCCAGCATTGTGGAAGGCAGGCACAGCCCTAGTCAGGTACAGGTGCCACTCCCGCCCACCACTCCAAATGCAGATCAGGTCTATTCAGCCTAGTGCTGACTCATCCAGACTCCTGGAGCCACTGCACCTCCCCAGCCCCTGTCACTCCAAAGCCAGACAGTCAATCTACAAACAGGCAGAGGAACACAGGATGGTCGAACAAGAAAATAGCCACTTTCTAAAAGTGTTATTTTCAAACACACAATTTAAAAACCATCTTTACTAAAAGATGGGTTATTAAATCCTGAGTTCAGGGATAACAAACTCCATTTTTCTATCTTATCCCTATGGGAAGATAGGCTTGTGAAATGTTACAAAGCATTCCCCATTCTGTCCTATGGGGCAAGATAGCCTTTCAATAGTGAAAAACGAAAGTGGCAGTATTTCACTATCAGGACATGTTACACACACCAGTACATGTCCTACCTTTCACATACACTGCACCCTGCCCAGGAGGGTACCTTGGGTCTACCATAGGGGTGTCCAATGTGTAAGAGAAGGGAAGGGTAGGGCCTGGCAAGTGGGTGCACTTGCCAAGTCGACATGGCAGTTAACAAACTGCGCACAGGCACCACGGTGGCAGGCCTGAGATATCTTTTCAGGGCTACTCATGTGGGTGGCACAATCAGTGCTGCAGGCCCACTAGTAGCATTTGATTTTCCAGCCCTGGCACACTCAGCGCACTTTGCTATGGACCTACTGGTAAAACAAATATGCCAATCATGGATAACCAAATCACAATAACAATTTACACAGAGAGCATATGCACTTTAGCACTGATTAACAGTGGTAAAGTGCCCAGAGTCCTATAGCCAACAAACACGGGTCAGGAAAAAAAATAGGAGGAAGAAGCAAAAAGTTTGGGGATAACCCTGCAAAAAGGGCCATTTCCAACATCGCCCGATGAGCAACCAGGTACTCCAGCAATCCCAACAGTGCAGGGCAGTCCCTGGGTCCCGGAGCAGCGCTCACAATCTCCACGCCGGTTCCGGTTGCCCCAGCCAGCTCCAGGGGATGCCTGGCACGCAACGCGGTGCGCGTATGTCTAGGCGGGGGCTCACTTCAGGTCACAGAATCTCTGGTAGCCCTGTCTCTGCAGCCGGGCGCCATCTTGCCTCCCGTTTCCTCCCTCGAGACGATCACCAAGTCGCCTCCCGCAACACCATCAGAGCACCCCAGGGCCCGCCGGCCCTGTCTGCAGCCTGGGGTGAGCTCCTAGGTAAGATCCAGGCTGTATCACCGCGCCGATCCTAACTTTCGCAGGTGACGATAGCGGAGCCGAAGTGGATCACGTCCACACGGCCGTCATGGCTGGCCACGCCCCCCTAATGTGCGTTATTTTAATGTCATGAGTTTGAATCTTGTCTAGGGCAACACAACCTTTTAATCTTCTGGGGTCGGTAAAACGAATACCATTAAAACGGGCAGTAATTAATAACAACTCTTGCATGCAACGTTTAAAAAGGCAGATATACTGTAAGAAACACTATATAAAAACATTTTTTGTATTATTATCTTGTGGGAGAAATGACTACATATTTAGAAAATCGACTTATTTTCTATGTTAGAATTACACATTTAGAACATGTTTAAAAGAAAATGAAATTCCGCTTTACAAATGACTCACAAAAAATGTGTGAATACACCTTAGTAGGAAAAAACAAAATAAATACAAAATTGCATTATGACAAATGTAGAAGTGAAAAGATGTTATTAGAAACGCTTCATTTATATTTGCGTGTTTTTCAAAATTTTGCACCAAGCGACTATACTTTACCCCAAGCAGTGACTAGGCCCAAAGCTTTCTTTTCGACCTTTGCTTATAGTAAAGTACTCTGTGCAACAGCTTGGCATTGATGTCATCCTAGAAATGTGCTAATTCTAATATCATGTTCATTTAGTTCCTCTCACCCATGTTAAATCATTTCCACTAAGAATAATAGACTTATTGAAACTGTGAAGAACAAATGGTGACATTGACTTTGAATTGTTGCTCCAAATTAACTTGATATATGTCTTCATGTTTGCTGAGTAGCCTTTGTTTCTGTGTTAAACTTATAGTGTGTCTTTTAGCTTAGATAAAAGGGTTCTCATGGGAACATTTCCTCATGCAACAATTATACTGGAAAACTGCATCAATCCAGATGAGTAGAGTGCAGACTGTGGGAATCGGAAGAAGAAGCATTGTATGACTGTCAAACACCACTTTACAAACTGTTCTGATTGAACATCGAGTAAAGACGTTTTTGGGAACTGACACTTGCATAGAAAAGTTATAATAATGAGTGTTCCTAGCTAATTAGTTATCACACTTCTACACTCCCTTTGCCCATCAGTGGTCCTACTGCTGGATTCCTCCTCTGACTGAGACTCGACTTATGGAGAGTTGATTCCTTTTAGATATTCTAGAGATGATTTTCCTTTACTAATTTGTGATCGTTCCTACTGCACAGATCGCTATTCCAAATACAGTTGCTACTGCAATTGTGGGAAACTCTTATGAGTTTCCTGAACTACTCTTCATGAGAAGTTCGTCCCTTATTTACCCCTCTTTTCCAATTGAAATCTTCATGGGTTTTTATTTAGAATAGGTCCCTTAGCTAGTTTACTGGGTTTCTTT
Organism: Calotriton arnoldi; assembly: GCA_963921515.1. Taxonomy (NCBI): domain Eukaryota; kingdom Metazoa; phylum Chordata; class Amphibia; order Caudata; family Salamandridae; genus Calotriton; species Calotriton arnoldi. The sequence goes on along the minus strand of CAWUFW010007803.1, from coordinate 243,041 downwards.
ATAGAACATGTTTTGATTGCTATTTTCTTATCTTCTCTTATTTCTGTAAATTACTAAACTGAAAAAAGACATTTGAGATTCTAACCTTGTAGATAAAAATAACGCCTTCAAAACTATCCTAACCTCTCGTTATTGACTCATTGTACATTATAAATATCCATGATGATTTGATGACTTTTTTTTCTTTAGGGCGCTCTAATTCTCGTTACGATGGAAAAGGTCCATCGACCTCTCCGGAGCCTTAAGGATTCCCCATCGTGATATTTGTAAGTGGGTGTAGGTAAAAGTCTGAACCATCGTGGAGAGTCGCTTGAGCCTAGTGCCTGTTCAAATACTAAAAATATCAGTGAGATATCTATTGTACTTTAATTTTATTACTACAGCTGTGGCAGAATGGCTCAGTGAGTTGAACAGCAAAGGCTGAAACGTGTTTTTTTAATGTCATGAGTTTGAATCTTGTCAAGGGCAACACAACCTTCTAATCTTTTGAGGTCGGTAAACGGAGTACCATTAAAACGGGCAATAATGAATAACACCTCTTGCATGCAACATTTAAAAAGGCAGATATACTGTATGAAGCACTATATAAAAGCATTTTTTGTATTATTGTCTTGTAAGGTATGCTCATACGCAACAATGTGCGATAGAGGCATATTAGATTAAAAAAAGCAGGGTAGAAATTTGAGCTATGAAGTCTTCATACGCTGCCTCAAAAAAAGTATTGTACTGCAACTAAAGCATCATTTTGTGTGTGTGGGGGGGGGTTAAAGGGAATGAGGGAAGCTACCGGGTGCACCCTCCTTTTGTAGCCTGGCTAATGCCCTTGCTCGATCTGGTTTCAGGGTTATTTCGACCTGCCAAGAGCAGCTAGTGAACAAAGATCCAGGATTTCTGTTTACACGAAGTTTCTACATGCTTTACCCCTAAGCAACAAACACAATGCAGTTGAAGGGGCTAAGAAAGAGTGGGACGAGAGGTCAACTGTCTGATGTATTTTTGGGGTCAAAGGGTGAGTGGTGTCACTGTTGCTACCCTTGGGATTTTGATTAATCAAAATCGTTGTAATAGAGGAGGGCGAGCCAACAAATAGGGCGAGCCGAGCAAGAGCCAAGACTTGGCTCTTAGAGCCCGTGCACAAGCCGAGCCTGGAAAATGTTTGCCATGTAAATCATATAATAAACATCACGTAAAATATGATAAACTCTCTTCAAAATTAAAAAAGTGCATTTCTTTAACATGTGGAAGCTTTGATATTAATACGTCACATTATTGCACTAAGAAGTACTTATTAAAAGTAATAGTTTTTAAACATGAATTGGAACCATTCCTGCCGCGGCCTGGCAACAGTGCCATTAGTGAACTAAAAGGCAAGACGGTTGTCATGTGAACCCTGTATGTGGCCAAAATAAATGGAGCAACATTATAGTCTACTAAATCAAACCGAATAGGTTTTTGTACAGCTGAAATTCTGTACTCACGTATTTTAAAAGGCTTTCAGATGCAACAATGAAAAAAAGGAGAATCGGTGAAATAAAATCCTTGCCTAAGATCACACAGTTTGGTTATGGGGCGAAGCAGAGATTAATCCAAGTTTTACAGTTTCACTTTGCACCAATCAGCCACTACATGGGTATCCATTTGTCTCTCCTTTTTACCCCAAGTGTTAATGCTTTGTTTTTGACTCTTTGTGGAGGAGGTTAGAGTGAGGGTGGAAGGCAGAAGCCACATGAATGCTTGGCTCATTATGGGCTCTCAGAGGATCTCGAGCTAAACCAGGCTTCTAGCTCGAGCTTTCAAAGGCTCGCCCACCTCTTCCTTGTAAGAAACGCTGGCATCAGCAGTAATTTACAGTGCCTCGGCATGGGAGCACAATACTGCAAACTGTTTAGGAATGACAATAGTGTTATGTAGCTAAGTTGGAATGATCTACAGCAATATTCTTAAGAAATAATCAAACAATTTAGTCAAAGGTTGCAATATTAAAATAAAGGGTTCACGCTTGCTACAATTGTTTGCTCTTAGCGTTTCTTTGGGCTCTCACCCATCTTATTAAGAGGAGGGTGTTTTATTTTAAAGCAACATGTGCTCAGGGCCCTAAGTGTTGGTCAGAAGTTGCGCTATGAATATCGGGGTTGCCCAATATCAAGGCTGTGTAATCCTAATTCCACCTCTGTCCTCTTGCATCCACCACCACGCACTCCCTCTGCCTTTATCTCACTCTTTAAGGTTCTTTTTCGTTACTGCTTTCCTGCTTTGTCACTGGCTTTTTGTCTTTCTCTTCCTTTCCCCCGTTCGTGCTTTTCTCTTTCTTAATCTGGGTGAAAGTCTGAAGGGGAAAAATAAGTGTCGGTCCCCAAACGTGAGTGCCGGTGAGGCCCACAAGCAGCCACCGGCTCAAATTAAGCACTGATACTTCGCCTGGATCATGGGGTGTTTGTTGCTCTGAGAAATAATGTTTTCTAACCTCTGAAAGCTAAAACCTTGCACAGGGGTCCAGTGGCGGCTCCTCTGCTAAGGCGGAGGAGCGTCTCCTACACTACTTTCAGCAATGGAAATAAAGGAAAAATAAAATGATAATAACTCGCTGGTATTATCATTTTATTTGTTCCTACTGCGGCATCTTTGCGGGCTGCTCTGCTCTCAGAGCAGGGGGAGGAGTGGTGGACACTCTGTGAGTACGCAATGACTGATTGGATGGCCCTCTCGGGCCGGCCAAACAGTCATGCATACTTTTCATGTTCTCCGCCCAGGCTGCATTACAGCCTGGGTGGAGAACTTGCCCAGTCTCCCATTCCCCATCTGAGCGCCGAACCAGGGCACTCGGAAAAATCACAACACTGCACTGCAGCGTTGTGATTGGCTTATGGGAGCATGGAAGCCTGGAAGCTTCCTGTTCTGGAGCAGAGGGACGACGACGACGAGAGACATGGCGAGGAGGTAAGTTTTTTTTTCCCCATTTTTCCTTTATCGTATTTTACCTACCCCCCCCCCCCCACCCCCTGGCCCCCGCCCTCTGCTCCGCCACCCCTGATCCGTGTCGGCCGCCACTGCAGGAGTCTGGAATGAAATCACTCGGACCCCCATCAAGTTGCATAAAAAACATTATACCAACGCTCGCAACTGAATTCCCTTGGTTCACTGGTTTTGCAACTAATTGAGCTGTGAAATTGTGTGCTTTTTGGCACAGTGGAAGCTGAAAAGACTGAAGGGCTGAACAGGGTGAGGCCACTCAAGATGGGATGTTGGTGACACAAACTGCCCAGAAAGAGGGCAGGAACTATAATCTACCGAACACAGGCCGGCGATCAACCAGAGCTTTTTAAAAAAAAAAAAACATTTTTGTGAATGTTTAATTATCCACATTTACATTGTTTAATGCAGGGCACAAGTCCTAAAAAAAGAAGTGGGGGGACGCTCCAAGTTAGGTGGTGTCACCGGAAGTGACGTCACGAAATTTGCCGGTCTCCGTCTGAAATGCGTGAATACATACAAGATACAAGTAGAGGTACAATACTGCAATAAGTGGCAGTCACTCAAAACACAAGAACACACTATACACAGGATCCATTCCTCGGATTACACGGTTATTACAGACTCGGGCCGTAGGCACTACGGTAGGGTGACCAGATCTTGAGAACCAAAAACCGGGACATTTGGGGAAAATAGAAGAAGGACTATAATTTTTCATCCACGGAATGGCGCAGAATGACAGCTGTCATCAACATAGGATCACAGAAGATGCATTAAGAAAGTAAATACAATGTAATTTCTACAATCAAAATTATACCTATTAATTAAACTGCTTACTTATAACAGTTGCTAACTAGCAAAGCTTTAGAACACCCAAAAAAGTGCCTCTCACTGTTTTCAGTCAACCCCTTCTAAAAACCGGGACATGAGACAAAATTGCCGAAATCTGCCCGGACAGCTGGTGAAAAACCGGGACTGTCCGGGCAAATCGGGGACGTCTGGTCACCCTACACTACGGGCATCTGTCGGGGTCCCTGGAAGTGACATGCTCGGCGTGTTGACAGCGCAGCTCCTTGAAGCCTTGGCGCCTCGGCTGTGCTCTGAAAAAGGCTGGCAAGGGGAGGGCGCGAGGTGGAAGGGGAGATTAGTCTGAGCCTCGGGTGCATTTGAAAGGCTATCATTCGCGCGCAGGTGCAGACTCGGGTACCGGCTCCATCTTTTGGGCAGGGGGGACGGCGTCCACCCGGTAAAAACCCGGTAAAATAAGTGGGGGGACGCCGTCCACCCGCGTGGTACCCCGACTCGAGCCCTGGTTTAATGCTCACTTTCCCGCACTTTTCGAGGTGTACCGCCGCAATCCTAAATGTAATTTCGCTGTTTGACCTTGGAACACAGTATTTTTCCTTGTAAATTACAATATTGGTATTTGGGTATTTTGAGTGTAAAGTAGTTAATTGAACAGCTTGTCCCCATGCTCCTCCTCTTTCCGTGTCAACCGCTTTCACAGTCCCCCCCTCACCACTCCCGCACCCCTCCCCTGTCAAGACCTATGCAACCATTGCTGGTATGAATACTAGCACAATTAGCCACAGAACTGGAAATATTACTCTTTGCAAAATTAAAACAAAAAAACAACCAAAACAGCTCTCTTAAAGCCAAAATATATACACTGCTTAATTTGTACCGATAGTTGCAGGTGGTCGGCATTCAATTTTGGGGACCAGGACTTATTTATCATCATCAAACATTGACCCAGAGCAAGCGAGAGAAATGCTGAAAACAGAGAGATTAGGAGGAAGTGAACTATGGGACAGCAGTGACGAAGCTGAACAGCAGGAATATGAGAAAGTCCTTCAAGAATGAGATAGACAATAGAAGTGTAGAACGGTAGCCGAAAGAAGACAGATTAGGTGGAATCAAACCAGTCCGCCTAAGTCAGATCCCCCCCAGGATATTGCAGCAAGGATTAGCAAATTTTGTCGGTCAAATATGAACATTTTGCAACATTTTTGCAGCACCTTATTTTGCTATTTTGATAAACATAAATGCCCTTTGGGCCCACCGCGTGCCCTGTGGCTCTAATCATTTACATAAAATAAATGCCTCTGGGCCCACCACGTGCCTTGTGGGCAGCAGGCCCTAATAATTTACATAAAATAAATGCCCCTGGGCTCACCGTGCGTCCTGTGGGCGGCGGGCCCACAACTTGATAAAAATGAATGCCCCCTGGGTGCCCCTTGGGTGGCGGGCCCAGAGGGGCATTCATTTTTATCAAGTTTTGGGCCTTCCACTTACGAGACACAGGGGGGGGGGGGAGGCCAGGGGGCATTTATTTTCAGGACATTTCATGGATACTTTTGTAAAAAAGCATTGTTTTTTTTTTTTTTTTTTACAAAACTACAGATTTCGCAATTTTTTTGCAAATCGCGAAATCCTGGAGGGTCTGCTTAGTATTTGGCAACTCCAGCATCCAGGACCATAAGAAAAACCTTGGTCTCTTCAACTTTTTAATTTGATTATTTATATATTTTACAAATGGAGCACTTCAAGCTAAGTATATGTTGCCTATAAATATTTACCAAGCAGATTACAAGTCTGGTGGAATCTGTTGTCTGCGCTTACTGCATAGTAACTGAAATTGCGATTTTTTTTTTTTTTTAAAGAGCTATGGGTGGCTTATGTTAATTATAGATTGCGACCAGGGATGATTTTAACGTTATGTGAATAGTATTAATTTCCTGCAGACCACCAAGACGAAACAAACATTATGAGAGACCAGTGAAATATCGGAGGTTTGTGGTCTAGCTGCGTTATAATTAAACAAAGTACGCCCCATGCAAATTCAAGAAAATACGCGAAACAGCTCATTTGTGCAACGCTTCGAGGCCTCCCCAGGCGCTGTCCTGGAAAAGCAGAACTTGAAAGAAAGTAAATCATACGTGTTGGAGTTTATGATTTAACCTTCCACGCGTGCGTTTTATCTTAAAACTTGAAAGCCTATGTAATTAATTTCAGTTTTATTTTACAGGAAAATCGTAAAACGTCAAAATGATGTCGAAAATATAGTATGCAGTTTACAAAGGAGATGATAGAAATAAATTAGACCTGAGTGATCAGCACAAAACCTTTTTCTCGAGCTCTGCCTCTTTGTATTTCCCTGGGGCCGTCTTCTGAAGAAATGTGGCAAGTTCGGGCTGCCATGAAAATCAGGTGGAAGCCTGGGCCCATATTTCCAAAGACTTTGCGTTGGGTTTGCGTTACTTAGAGTTAGGTTGGTATTTACAAATCCAACACAAAGCATGATTTACCTTGTAACCCATAGTAATGCAAGGCAGCGCACTGCCACCGCAAAGTAACGCAACATAGCCCAATGCGCTTCATTGCCTTACTTTGCGTCAAGGAGTGCCCCTTGGGTGGTGCATGGGCTTTTCCATGCAACTACCCACGCGTTTTGATACAAACCCCTAACGGCAAAGAATTGTAGACAAGGATTTCTGTCAAAATCATGTACCTCCCTGAGACAGGCGTAATAAGGAGAAATATTTTCAGTTCTCCATGTTTTTTTCTCTTTGCATGCGCACTTGATTCTGCAGCGCACATGCAAAGAGGAAAATGCCTTAAAGCATAGTACATTTTTGTACAGGAAAGGACCCCCTTCCTCCACAAAAACTATGCTGACTGCATCGCAGTCACCCTTGGTAACTATAGGGTAAGGGTGTCTGTGTTGGTATATTGCAGCCAACAGTGCACCAGTGAAGGGTGAGAGCAGAACAGCACCACATCTTAGTAGAGCCGGCTCTCTTCCATTCACGCAACGCAGCAAAGCAACTTTACTTACTGCCTTGCGTCGGTGGCAGAACAAAAGCCCCCGCAGCCCCTGCTGTGTGGGGGGGCTGAGCTCCGGAGGGCCCCTCCTGGCACTGGCAGGTCCCTGGCCTGAGACCTCCGGACTGGGTCCAGAGCACAGGGGAGGGGCCTCCAGTTTCATTACGCCACTGCCCTTCGTGACTTTTTGTCAATCTGTACCTTGGTCCCTTCTGCTTTTCCTGTTACAAAACAGCAGTTTGTGACATAATTATAGAAGGAATTGCGCTTGAGAAGTACACAATGTTTTCATTTATGACTTCTTATAGGCTAAAGCAGTGCTGGGATAAATGGACGGTTTCTCGTTTGTCCTTAAGCCTTTATGCCACAATTCACTAAAAGAGCTTCCGCTGGCTGCATTTGATTACATCAGGTGAGAACATTTGTTTGAGTTGGCTCCTGCTAATGATCTAAATCAAGGGATTTCTCATCACTATCTTCAAGCAATGAAGCCCAAGAAACAGGGGAATTATGTGCATTAGCCACTTGACATTATGACTCTTGGCCTCTGGGTGAGGAGTTGTTTTTAATGATATGATTTTTCCAATTGCCAAGCTGTCAAAGTCCTAATAAAATATGTGACCAGGCGCCAGTGGGCTACTCGTTGTGTTGCCAGAATGTAAGCGCACCAACCATGTCCATTCCGTTGTTAATCTCGAGAAGGGGCACTGTCGGGACAGGAATATCCCCTGTATGGTAAACCGGTGTGTGCCCCTATTCGGATTGACTCAATTGCATGTGAAACTGGCATTCTGACTTTTTGTTGGCTCTGCTAGCAATGTAGTGTGTGTGCTGTGAACTAGGCCTGTCCATAATAATGCCAAGGACCAGAACATGTTCTGTGACCTGGAGAGGTGCACCACGCATGTTTTCATACGTAACTGGCACAGGCTTACTCTCCACGTCCTGTAGATCACATAAAGCAGCAGTTGCAGCATATCCCATGTCCTGGGTTGATTGCATAAAGGCATGGTGGCAACGTCCAGAGTTTTTGTGAATTATTGACTATACCTGATCTGATGTTTTTAATGAGTCAGAGAGGAGTGCAGTCTACTAACCCCACTTGTGTAATCTTCGACGTTAGTGTGACCGAAAGACCCTTGTACTGACATTCTGGGTGCATGCTGAGTGCATGCATGTAGCGGTGTAGCACAGGCATGGTAACCATATTCTGTATAAGATGGGAATCTGAGTGCTGGGAACGGTGGGATCCATTTTGGATGGTCCCTGGTTTAGCATGACACAAGATAAAGGGTGGATTCAGCTTCCCCAGATAAAGAAAGTGTATTGCTTCTATTCATGAAGCTGGGGGGTGGAAACCCAGATACTAAAGTGGGGGAGGATGGACACTGGGCTATTTAATGAAGTCCTTTAAGCAAGAGGCTGTTGATTAGTTTTTTTCCCTGAGCACTACCACTTGGTGGTAGGGTTGAGAAGTGGGTCAGTAGTTTTCTGTTGTTAATGATGATAATTTTTCTAGGCAGGGCCTGCCATTTTGCTTGTCTTTGATTTTTGCTCCAGGATGACAGTTCAGATGAAAAGATCTCACACCTTATTATTCCCTTATTTTGGGTACACTTTCTCGGATGCAGCCTTGTCACTACCTGCTGTGATCACGATTCATAAAGGCTGTGTCTGCACTGCAGCGAGATGACATTTGAAAGGGAACCACCTCAAACTGGTTCCAGAACTTTGTACAGTGGATTGGCATCCCCTGTCTGTAAGAAATGTATACAAGTGGGACCAAAACCACCCAATTGGTTTGAATTCCAAGATGTTCTTGATCAAGGAAGGAGTTTTCTGCAGTGTACTCAAAGAGCTGCTGGGCAGCCAGGGCTGGTATCTGCATGACAGCCAGTCTCCTAGAGGTGAAGGAACATCACCTGAATTCTCTGCAACTTGCAGTCTAAGCTGAGGTCCTGCATAGCACCTAGAAGCCTGTCTGCCTGCTGCTTAGAGAAGGACGGAGGGTTCAAAGCCCTGCATGGGGAGAGACTGTACAGGAGGAGAAGTCCAGTTGTATTCCTGGCATAAGGAATACTCAGAAGCAGCAGACTGCCATTGGGAGTAAAGCTGGAGTTAACCTGTGCTATGAAGGGTCTCCCATTGTGGTAGACTGAGGACTGGTGTGGTCACTTCCCATGGAGTCCCTGGTGAGGGAGCTGTTGTCGCTTCCAAACTACAAAGATTTGTTCTTGGCCAGGAGGCGGAAAATTTCAACTATGAGGCATATTCTTGACCAGGAAACTGAAAGTTTCCACAAGCACCCATCTGAAAGTATCCCAGAGACCCCAAGTGCTAAAGATGGGCTCCAGTCCAAAATCAGCCAGGAGGCTGCAACTGCTGACAAGAATGCAACTGAAACTAGCCCACAGGATGCAACTGCCGAAGACAAAAACATATCTTATCCAATCCCGGAGGCTGCATCTGCTGAAGACCAGTGCCACCTGAGCAAGTCTGCCATGCTGCTCAACCGCCAGCGGTCCAAGTCTAGAGTGAGGCCGCCACTGCAGTCCCACTTCAACAGAGATGACGCTAAAGGTGTAGGTCTGATGAGTCTACTTGTCGGTGCTGCACAAGTGTATCCGTGAGCTGGTAAAGATGTGCCTAAAGGTGAGAAACTGAACTGAACACACAAAGATAAATCTGTCATGAGAACACAAACAGTTGCCATTGTGAATGCTTTTGGCAAGAAGTACACCAGTGCCGATTCTATGCTTATACGTTTGTATAAGTCACCATAGACAATAGGAGAGCTTCCTAGAATGCAGAGAGGGCACCGTAGAGGGCGTAACAGCTGAGTCAAAATTGTAGGTAAGGTTCCAGCCAGGTAACCTTGCCCCTATTGAAATGTGTTATATTTCTTTTATTTTAACATACTTTTTTGCTATTATAGACACTGGGCTGGACACTATGCTATTGAGTTCTTTTATTTGAATGTTGTGTTCTGAGCTCTTGCCTCCCCACACTATCAGCCTGAGAAGCCTTTGACTGCTCCCCCTCACTGCCATAAGTGTAAAGTGTGGAAGGAGTGTACCCAGCCCTATTTGCAGAACCATAGTAGGATGGACCCCGGACACCACACGCAAACTGCCTCGACCCCATGGTGGTGGCCTGGTAGTCTCTGCCTGCCGTGTGGTCCCCAAATGGGGTCTGATATGCACTCTTTACTTTGTTCCCTTGCACTGATGAAGATGAAGTATGGTTTCTGCTCCTTTTATTTGACTGTAGCATTTCTTTAAATGGGGATTGTGTGGGAATGTGAAGGCATTCAATGTTTCAAAGGTGTTATTGTGGGGGCACTGTGCTATTCCCAGAATCTCCCAAGACAGGTCAGATGTTCCTATTAATGAATAACCCACACAATACTCTGATGACTTCTCCAACTATCGGGATATCACTCCCTCACCCAAGCAGTCTGCACACAGCTCCAAGATCACATCAACACCAACCATCTCCTGCATGACAACCAACCCTGCTTCATATCATACTGCAGCATGTAGACAGCTACTTTACAAATTGTAGATGATGCCCTCCTGATCATTGAAAAAGATGACCCCTGTCTCCTGATATTTCTGGAACTTTCAGCTGCCTTTGACACCATCGACCCTCCCATCCTCAAGGCTTGACCAGAATTCATAGGCAAAGTCCTTCACTTGTTTTCCTATCTATCCACCCTAAACTGATTGATTTGCATGGGTGCATCCAGGCTCCAGAAGTTCATGATCCTTGTAGAATCCCCTAGGTCTCAGTCTTCCTATCTTATTCAACTTATATAAGGAGGCCCTTGGGCTCCTCTCACTGATAACAGCATTAATATTCACCAGTACTCAAATGGCACACATCTCTAATTGAATGTTTCTTCCACTCCAGGCATCTATACACCCAGTATCTGGAATAGTCCCTATATCCACTAAATCCTCCAAACACTGCCCAATTTAGGAAAGGGTTAAAGACGCATCTCTTTAAAGAGTACTACATCAACGTGCAGTAACAAACCTGTTCCACTCTCAGAATCCAGCTATATCGCCAATCATTTGTTAACTGTGTATTTGACCCTGTGGGGAATCCATGTTTTATTTCCTGCTGAGAACCACAATGTTCCCTTGACAATCATGGCAGCATTCAGAATAGAGGCTGTGATTGAGAGGGGATGTAGGGGCACATGCATCAAGGTAGGATTTTGGGAGTCCTTAATTGCGATTATTAAGGAATCGCAATTAAGGACTCGCAAAAGCCTATGCATGTAGGAATCGCTATAAAAGTAGCGATTCCTAAACAATCCTTATTTGCGACTCGCAATTTGCGAGTCGCAATTAAGGAATGGCTCACCATTCATTCCTATGGTCCTACAGGCCCATAGGAATGAATGGGGGATTGCATGCGCAATTTGCGAGTACTAGTAGTTCTCGCAAATTGCGCATGCAATTCCAAGGGTGCAAGTGTGTCAAAAGGACACCCTGTTGCACCCCTGAAATTGTTATGTGCACCCATGTTGCGCACACACATGCCCCAAGGGCATGTGTGTGCGCAACATAAAACTTTGAAAAATGCACTTTAGTGCATTTTTCAAAGTTTTTGCAAATTACCGACCAGTTTAATTGCTCGGTAATTTATGGCCCCAAATAGCGAAATCGCTATTTTAAAGTGGTTCTTGCATTGCATTTAAGGAATCGCAAATTGCGATTCCTTAAATGCAATCGCAATTTGAGAAATCGCTATAAATTGCGAATTCTTAAATTGCGAGTGCCTTGAACCTTGATGCATCGCAAAAGCACTTTTTGCGGGCGCGAACGGCCGATTTTTGCGAATCGCACCGTTTGCGCTCGCAAAAAAGGTTGATGCATGTGCCTGGTAATGTCTATACTTAAGGAGCTAGACTTGGTAGCTCCTATGTCCTACAGTGTTGACATTGGAAATTCTTTATTGCAGGCGCCAAGGCCAAAGACCAAAGCTTGACCTTAGGAATTAGAAATGACCACTCACAAAAAGTATTATCAAAGACGGCTCACCAAATATCAAATTTTTTTTTGTTGTAATTTTGTTGTAGTTGTAATTAAAAAAAAAAAAATTGTTTATTGAAGTTTTGCAATAGTCAGGCAACACTTTACAACTTGTCACTTAAACAAGGGATACAAAATAAGAAGGGAATACATGTGGGGAAACGAAAGAAAAAATTTAACAAATTAAAAACCGCCTTTTTACTTTTTAGTCCCAGGACAGTATGCATCACAGTATAAAACATCATAATCATCGTTTTTGAACAGATGTACTACAACAGATTGAATGGTGGCCGTTGTGAATTGCGATACACCGCTAGTACGACTATTATTCTCACAGAACATGATAGCCTCTTATATCCATTGAATACATTTTTTACGAGTCTCTAGATACAGTGTGGTCCAGCCACCACCTCAGCACTCTTCACCACCTCCCGCTCCAAGCCAATTAGTGAAGGGTTCCCATATGTCCTTGGGGCGGGATCTACAGGGCATGAGTTCCCAATAGTGTGACAATTGGTTTTTACAATGAACAATATCGTTCACCCATGCTCTGATCGTTGGAGGAGTGGGCTTCTTCCAGTGCACTGCAACTTGCCTCTTCGCCAGGAGCAGCAATAGTGCCGTAAGTTTCCTTACTGCTTTCGGCGAGGCATGGACGTGCCCTAATAATGCCACAAGCGGGGACCTCGATAGTGCTTGATCTGTCATTTTCTCTATATAAGTGAGTGCTGTGTGCCAAAATTTCGCAATTGATCGACACTCCCAGGCAAGATGCACGAAGGTGGCCTGCAGGGATCCGCATCTCCAACACCTTGCGTCAGGGTGAAGGCCCATACGATGGAGCTGCAGAGGTGTGCAATATAATTGATGCAGATAGTTAAAATGTATGAGCCGTAAGCGGTAGTTTGGCGATAACTGCTCCAACTGATTACAGCAAAAGGACCACTGCTTATCCGTGATGCTGGTGCCCATGTCTGCTTCCCACGCCGCACGGGACTGCGGCACAGTAATCGGGGACTCTCTTTGTGTAGTGGTATAAAGGCGCGTAATCAGTTTTCGGGCGGAAGGGACCGTGATAATGTGCTCCAATGCCGGCAGCGCCGGAGGTGCGGCTGGGAACGTGTCGTATCTCGCCCTACATGCCGCCCGTATCTGATAGTAGAAAAGCATGTCTAGCGCAGTGGGTTGTGGTGCGCTACACATTTGTTGTAAGGTGAGGAATGTGCCATCTGGGAATAGATCACCACCGGTCAATATATTATGGGATGTCGCTCTGAGTTTTGCAGCCTTGTCAAGCAATGGTGAAATTAACGGGTTCCCCCCCCACCGGCATGGACGGTGCAAATAACACCTCTTGGTGTGCTCTCTTAGCGAGATCCTGCCAGGCCCATCGTAGTGCCTCAACTGTATCTATTTCCTGATTGGGGAGTTTGAATTTTTGATAAATTGCTGTGTGCAGTGGCAGGGGAGCCACCTTGTCCAATTCTATTGCCACATGAGGCTGGAATGGCGTTGGGTGCTTCCAGAAGTGCAGGAATTGCGCTTGAGCGCAGTATGCGTATAATTCGAAGTCTGGCGCCCCCAGTCCACCCTGCGCAAATGGCAGTGTGAGGACATCCCAAGAGATTCGGGGCTGTTTCCTGGCCCATACCAGTTCAAGGACACTGGAACGAAGTCGCCTAAAAAAATGTGCTGTTAGGGGGATCGGTATGTTGACAAACAGATACAATAGTTTGGGAAGGATGATCATTTTTGTGATTGCGATGCGACCTGCTAGTGAGAGTGGGAGGTGCTTCCAGAGTCTTATTTTCTCATCCAACCAGTCAATGACCCTGCCGTAGTTCGCAGACCATATCTCCTGCATATTCCTACTGATCCAGATCCCCAAATACCTTGTCGGTCCGTTTGCCCATTGAATTGGATATTCGGTCCCGAATGGGGTAGTGCTGTCAGTTAGCGGTATTATGATGGATTTGGACCAGTTAATCTGTATCCCTGTCAGGCCACCATATCTTGCCAGTTCTCTAGTCACGGGTGCGAAGTTTGTTTTAGGGTCTATCAAGTAAATAGTCATGTCATCCGCATACATGGATACAAGCAATCCCCGAGATGTAAATCCGATGCTACGCTGTGTGTGGTGTTGTCTAAGTCGGACTGCTAACGGTTCTGTGGCAATCGCAAAGAGTAATGGCGAGAGTGGGAAATCCTGTCGTGTACCACGTGTGATGTTTATGGGTTCAGATATCTGTCCATTTACTTTGACTCTCGCAGTTGGCTTAGTGTATATTAGTCTGATTTGTTTTATGAAGATGGGACTTAGTCCTAGACGGGTTAGTAGTGTGAAGAGAAAATTCCATTCCAGGGAGTCGAACGCCTTTGTGGCATCTAACAGGGCTGCAACAGCGGAGACATGCGGGCCAGGTAATGCAGAATAGCAAACAGCATGCGCAAGTTGTGTGCAGTGGATCGGCCCGGGATAAACCCTGATTGGTCTGGGCGTGCTATCAATGGGAGCAGGGGCTGTAGTCTATTCGCTAAAAGCTTGGCGTAGATCTTTGCATCTAGGTTTATTAGCGAGAGTGGGCGGTATGAATAGCATTTTGTGGGATCTTTATCAGGTATTAAAAGAGTTATGATTGTCGCTTCTCGCATAGTGTGTGGTAATATACCCTTTTCCTTTGCCTCCTGGTAGACCTGCAAAAGGCGTGGCGCTAGCAGATCTGCATATTCCTTATAGAATGCAGCAGTCAGCCCATCAGCACCCGGGGCTTTATCTGCCGGTAGGCCATTAATGACTTGTCGTATATCATCTGCTGTGAATGGCACCTCTAGGTACCATGGGTGCGCCCTGCCAAGCCACAGCAACTCCAGTGTGTCTAGATAAGTAGTGATGTCTGATGGCGATGGGTCTGTCTGGGTAGTGTACAGGTCCTGATAGAAAGTTTTCATGGACTGCAATATGTCTGGTGGTGTGCGGGATGGTGGGGCATCTCGGTTGTGAAGTTCGGTTATATATGCCGAACCCCTGGGTGGTCTCAGAAGGTTGGCCAGTGTTTTACCCGGCCTGTCCCCTTCACCATATCTACGCACTTGTGCGTGCTTATGCAGGTATTTAGTTTCCCTGTCTGCTTCTTCCTGAAATGCAGTCAATTTAACTCTAATTTTGGCTAGTGTTTTAGGGGATGGTGAGGTGTAATACTGGCGTTCCAATGTACGGAGTTCCTCTTCTATTTTAGCTAGAGTAGAGTGTATATCTTTAAGAACCCCCGCCGGTAGGGCTATGCATTCTCCCCGTATAACCACCTTGAAGGCCTCCCAAAGGGTTCCCGGGGAGTCGACTGTGCCTTCATTTAGGGTGAAGTAGTCGGTTATTTTGGTGTGTATTTCTTCCCGGAATACCAAGTCTAGTAAAGCATTGGGCGGAAACCTCCAGGTGAAAGGCTGGATTTATGGTTTTGGGACGCGAAGCTGTAATTGTACGGGTGCATGATCAGAGAGTGTTCTTGGGTGGTGTAAAGCGTCAGTTACCCATGAGTGTAAATCTTTGGTGGTGAGCCAGAAGTCCAGCCTGGACCATGCATTGTGTTGCTGTGTTATGCAAGTTCCTTCCCGAGCGTATGGGTGCAGTGAACGCCAAGAGTCTATGAGCTGATAGTCATCAATAATAGCCGTTAGTGCAGCTGCCGCCTGCGGGTGATGTGTTTGAGATGCCCCCACCCTGTCTGCCACCGTTGAGAGGACCACATTTAAATCACCGCCCCATAGCACTGCTGCATCTCCCAAGGACTGGATCCCCTGCCACACTTGATGGAAAAAGTCAGGGCTATCAGTATTTGGGCCATATGTGTTTGCAATTATGAGCGATTGGTGGTATAATTCGCCCCGGATCAATATGTAGCACCCCTCTGTGTCTATTATCGTCTGATGTGTCTTCCATTGGAGGCCTCTCCGTATGAGAAGTGCCACCCCACGGGAGTAGCTTGAGTAGCACGATTCAAACACCTCGTCCCAGCGCTTAGCTTTCAAGGTGGACCTTGATGCGTTGGTTAAATGCGTTTCTTGTAGTAAGCAGATGTGTGCACCATGTCTTGCTAGGTAAGAGTGCACCAGTCTGGCTTTTCTGTGGTCATTAAGACCGCGCACATTCCAGGTGAGACATGTTAGGGCGGTCAGTGCTCTTTTAGGTGGTGTGGATAGAGTATCGAGGCTGAGCCACCCATAACGGCTCTTAGTGTCATGTCTGTGTGAAGCATGTGCATCAGGAGCTCAGGTCCTGTGCCGGTCTTATCGGCCCGTATGTGTGATCGCATATCTAGGTATGAACTGCTCTGTGCCAGGTATATCCCTACAACATTTTGCGGAGGTAACACGTAACAGTTATGTGGCGGTAAACCATAACAGTTAACAACCCCATCCCTCCCTCCTCCCACACCAAACCCCCAATCAGGTTGTGTATATGTCTCCATTAAACCCCTCAAAAACAGTAATACACCTAGTTTCCTAGGGTAAGTGGGAATCATCCCCTGGGGGAACGTGGGGCCACCGGTGAACTCCCCTGCCGCTTGCTGCAGGGTGGCAAAGCCCGCGTGAGATCTGCACAGAAATGTTTACCTAAGGTATCACAGTACATGATATGGTTTTCAGTACCCTCCTCCCACCCTCAGGATATGAAATAGTTTCGCCGCTTCCATATGGAGGCGGTCTCTATAGGGATTGCCATATTTTGGTGGTATTTCAGTGTTCTTGATTGAGCGGCGCACTTATCTGTTCGTTCGTGTCTCCACAAATGGTGATTTCACATCTCAGTCATTTTCGCTCAGGTTGCTTTCCGATGGTGTCTTGTCGGGAAATTTCTGCTGCCTGTGTTCTTTGGCCTTTTGCTTAGCGTATTGTAGTGCAGCTTTAGCGTCCATGAAAATAGTTGGTTTTCCTGGCCCATGCACTTTCAGCTTGGCGGGGTAAAGTAATGCGTACTTGGTGCCAGATTGCTGTAAAAGTTTCTTTGCCGGGAGAAATTCTCCACGCGCTGCCTGTACTTGTATCGTGAAGTCGGGGTACAGGGATACGATGTTTCCTTGATATTGTATTGACCCTCGTTCTCTCGCCAGTCTCAATATCGTGTCGCGATCACGATAGTTTAAAACTCTTGCAAGGATCGGGCGTGGCTGCGCTCCTGGCGGTGGTCTTGGGCTCAGGGAGCGGTGCGCTCGTTCTATGAGGAACATGGTAGAGAGGTCTTCAGCAAATAGTTCCTTCATCATGGTTTCGATGTACTTTTCCATGTTCTGAATATCTGTTGATTCGGGAACACCAGTAATGCGTACGTTGTTGCGTCTCGACCTGGCTTCCAAGTCTTCATTCTTGGCCTTTATGAGGTTTAACACAGAGTCCATTTGCAATAATTTTTCTCGTGCTTCAACTTGCATGTCATCCGCGTTGGAAACCCTGGTCTCAAGCGCATCTATCCGGTTCTCGTGCTTTTCGACACGTTGCCTGATTCCGTCTATGCGTGCCGCCATGCTGTCCATTTTGGAATCAATCGCCTGGAGACTTGTTTTTAAGTCTTTGAACATTGCCCGGATGTCCTCGTCGGGCACAGTGCCCATCCCCGTTTCTTCTGCACTTTCCGGGGTAGTATGTTCCCCTTCCGTTTGTTTGCTTGTTTTCTTGTCGAATGTCAGTCTGTGTTGTCTGATGTCTGGTTTCCCCATTTTTGTTGAAGTTGATGGTTGGATTGTAGGGGGAGCTTCACCCAACCTTCCTGTACGTCTTCTGCTACCTTCCCGCGTTTTGCCTTCAGAGTCCACGATGTCTATGCTCTGCGTGTCTTTCTAGTGAACTGGTTCCTCCCCTTCGGCTTCTCTGCTTATGTACTCTGCCACTTCTTCTCCCAGAGAGTAAGGTGCTGCACTGTGATTTCACACCTTTACCTGCACTGTATCAGGCAGACTCACGGGGTGTTAATCCGTAGCCTCCAGACTCTACAGAAATGTCGTTACCTCGCTATCGCCAATTAGCACGACATTGGCCCTGGCTTCGCCTACCACCTCTGTCCGTGTTGATCTATACCAGGCAGTAGCCCGGCCGCGCTGCTTCTCCTCAGCGCACACTACCGATGTTTGGTCGGCAGTTTCGCTTTGCAGCCTGGGTTTTTCTTGCCCCTTCCTAGTGATGGCAGACCTGTGGGAACGGTATCGTGATGGCGGCGGGGCCCTTTATTGGCAGCACGCCGTTCCCGCCTTCGTGTGTAACTGCTACCTGGCTGCTGCCTACTACTTAATCCCTGAGGCCTGCACGATGGTACCAACACCTTGCTGATCTGTTCCACCAGCGTCTGCACCTTTATCCCCCCTCCGCTGCTTCGGTGCCGCAAGTAATGGTGGATCTGCAGCGACGGCACGTAATGGCGGCTGAGTCCGAGTCTTGGGAGCGCGTAGCTGCCACTTTTCCCTAGATACTGGTCTCAGTCCTGTTCCCGGGGTGTGAGCGTTTGTTCTGCCCCTCGGTTTTGGGTTCCCCAGCGTCTGCTCCGCAATCGGCTCTCCGCCACTCTGACGCCTCTTCTCCGTTATGGCGGGGCTGTGTTAGTGCCTCTATAATGGCGGCCGTGTCCGCTTTGGCAGTGCGTCGTTCCCGTCGTTTTCCCCAGCCAGGCCTCTGCCGGGATTCTATCTTGCGGCTGTTCCCCGGGGCTGGCGCTCGCGTGTTAGCACTTGGAGTGCTGTCTCCCTGCGGCTGTGTGCACTTCTTCGGCTGCAACCCGTCTTCCCGCACGCTTTGCCTCTTACCGCAATAGACTGCTGCAGGTAGGGATTGTGCCTTCTTCTTGCCCGGTGTTGTGCCGGTTGTTTGTATGCTCCGGTGGGAGTGCAGAGGTTCGCTTTCTGTCTCTGCTATTTCCTCCACACCACCGCGGCTCACCGTGCCGAGAGTCAGTCCACCCTATGCCGGCTCACCCCAGCACTCCAGCTCCCAGTTTCAATTCCGACCGTAGGCCTCTACAGTCCGTACTTCTTACTCTGGCTCCGCTCTTATCGTTTGGGTACGAATCTCTGCCAATTTCGGATATTATGTGCTCCGCTCTACCACGGGTTAGGAGCGAGGTGCCGTTTCTGTTTCTATGCGTTTTTTCCAGATTGTATCAGATTTTTTGGGCTCGGGCAGCGGAGCCGAATTAGAGTGCGGCCATCTCGCTGCACAGCGTAGCCACGCCCCCAAATCGCACCGTTTGCGCTCGCAAAAAAGGTTGATACATGTGCCTGGTAATGTCTATACTTACGGAGCTAGACTTGGTAGCTCCCATGTCCTACAGTGTTGACATTGGAAATTCTTTATTGCAGGCGCCAAGGCCAAAGACCAAAGCTTGAACGTAGGAATTAGAAATGACCACTCACAAAAAGTATTATCAAAGACGGCTCACCAAATATCAAATTTTTAATGTTCCAACATGTCACTAACATGCCTGTGCTACTATTCAATACTTTACAATGCGACTTGTGACATCCCAAAATCTGGACAAGGAGAGGTCTTTTGCTATATAACTCTAGCTATTCTACATGTGTTAGACCAGGCATCCTTGACGTGGTTCTCTTCTAACTTTTTGCCTTCAATCCTCTTGTTTTGCTGACTTCGTTTTTGCTGGCTTTATGACTCTGCACACTTTACCACTGCTAACCGTGCTAAAGTGCTTGTGCTCTCTCCTTAAAACAGCTTAGAATTGGCGTACACCCAATCGGTCTATTTAATTTACTTGTAAGTCCCTAGTAAAGTGGCACTTCATGTGCCCAGGGCCTGAAAAATATATACTACTGGTGGGCCTGCAGCACTGATTGTGCCACCCACTTAAGTAGCCCTTTAAACATGTCTCAGGCATGCCATTGCAGCCTGTTTGGGTAGTTTTAAACTGTCATGTCGACCTGGCAAAATAATGCTTTTGCTACGCCCAAACCTTCATTTTTAACAAATATAAGTCACTTCTAGGATAGTCTCTGAACAGCCCAGAGGGCAGGGTGCAGTGTAATTAAAAAGTTGGACATGTACCTTGGTGTTATAAGACCTGGTATTGAAAAACTCTTAAATTCATTTTTTATTGGGGCAAGGCCGGCCTCTCTCATAGGAAAACATCAGAATTACCTTATTACATTTAATAAGCTATATTGGGAGCAGGTCGACAAGTTGAATTTGGTGAATGACCGCTTTATATTGGGTTGAAATATCAACAACCTTATTATCTATGCCTTGACTAAATCACTATCCTTGAAGAGGGAATCAATTGATTAAAACGTGATCTTCTACCACAAGGACATTTATTAGGCTACCCATCATTACGTGAGACAGGCTGCATGAACTTTGATCTATATATCTTCATCATTTTAATTGTACATGCTCATCACCTGTCACTTTTGCACAAGCACTTTTTTGAGCATTTGTTTCTCACAATGGAGCAACCATTGTAGTTTGTGTATGTATTGCAAAACCATAATATATGTGAGTTTTTCCATATTTTGTGGCTCTGGTTTTGTATTTGTTTCCATTTTCTCTCCTTTTTGATACTTTTAAGGTCCTAATTTAACAGTAATTATTGGTTCTTGAGAATTCAATTTTTGTTACAAATAACTTGGATAGTTACCATTTTAACTTTTAGAAAGTTGGCATTTTCTTGTTCTAACCATTTCATGTCTGATCCTGGGTCACATGACTAAGTGTAGCTGGTTTTTGTGTATAGCTCCCAGACAGTGAGACAAAGAAAAGTTAGATGTTGGCAGGATGGGCCACTCTGAGTTAATGAGGGGGAGAAGCTGTCACCCACCACACTTGTACATCACAAAGCCTCTGCCTGAGCACTCTCACAAAGTGGTTGTCATAGTCTTTTGTGATGCCCGAGACAAGATGGGGCCAGGAGACAGGGAGGAAGGGGAAGGCTGACACCTCAGGGGGGGTTGAAACCTCCAGAGATTCCTTCACTTCAAAGTGGGCACCAGGTATAAATTTTGGACTCTTGGAATAACTCTTCAGTACACGCCTGGACCTGTGGACTCTGCCAGGAAAAAGGACTACTGTGCTGCTAAAAGGACTGCCTTTCTGCTAGATTTCTGAGCTGAAGGACTGCTGCCTTACTGTGCTGACTGCTGCTCTGCGGCCCTCTTAGATGGGTGAGAAACACTGGACCTAAATCTCTAAACCCAGGACCCTAGAGTGACTCCAAGGCCAAGTTGGCTAGCCTCCTGATTAAAACCCTTAGGGACAGAACAGGCTTCCCACAACATTGAACCCAGCACCTGGATTCTGCCATCTGTTAGTCCTGCCCTCCCAAGTGGTGCCACCCTAGTTTTGGACTCTTGGAAGTGGGCTTGAAGGTGCTCTGCCAGCCCATCTGTGGATCCAGCAGAACCTGCACCTCTCCTCCATGGTGCGGCACATGTCCCACAGAAACAGCACATCGCATTTGCTGCTTGACGCATTGCCCTTGGAACCAATACATCAACGCGTCGCTTTTTGCGAGTACTTCCCCATTGCAATGTCTTTGCATCACCCATCAAAGGCCAATGGAGCCGACCATCACAAGGACATCCCAATGCAGCCCACCAGAATCGCCGCTGCGTGACATCTCCAAGCAAGGACACAGTCTTGCGCTGTGCAACTCCCTGGAACTGCTGCATGACACTTCTCCTCACCTGGACCTTGCATCGCCTGTGCTGCGCGATGCATCCTCAATGTGGGACTCTGCATCTCTTCACAACCAGGATTAAGGTACTGTGTTCAGTTGACCAAACTGGATGCCTGTAACTGGCCCGTGTTCCATTGCAGTCGGCCGGAACTTGTGACTCTGTCCCGGTCCCGTGTGACCAGATAAACACAGTTGGCAGCTATTTAAACTAAACCTTTAAAATTGCATATCTCCGGTTCTACTGATTAGATTATTGTCATTCGGATTTTGATTTAGTAATTAAAATTTGTACTTTATTTTTCTAACTTGGTGTGGAGGTCCCTATATACCTAGGGTTTTCCCTTACTTTGATTGCACATATATTTATTTTTTTATGCATGAAGGCACATGATTCATGAACTTAATTTTACATTGACATTCTCATGCACTCAAGTATAGGCATAGACACTTACCCTCAGGTGGATTCTTCCTATATGGAAAGGGCTCAGGCTGGCTTACCCTCACACTAGCTAAGAAAGTGAGAAGACCACTCCAGCTGTTACACCTGAAGTGCTATTACAAATTAAAGAAGAAAACAATAGGTGGAGTTGTGAGATGGTATGCAGATACAAAGAGAACACATTTGACACAAATGACACACATTCATTTAAATGCAACTCAAATGCAGAGATGCATAGCCCAATAGATGATTAGTGGAGATTTTAACTTTATCCTGGTGTAGTTCTTAGAAGTGGTATTCTGAATATCAGATGGAAAATGTTGCACAGCTAAAAAAAATCCTATATCATTCAATACTGCTAGTATAATCTCATCTAGCTTCATCTTATAAGGGAGGACATAAAGTATTTATGCACATGCATGCTGTAAGAAATTAGCCAAGTAGCAAACGCAATCCTTGTCAGGGTGAAGTCAAAAGCAAACCCCAAATTAACCTGTGATCAACCCTCTGTTAGCTCGGCACTGAGCAGTCAGGTTTAACTTCGAGGCAATATGCAAGGTAGTTGGGCAACACTTCAAACCAAACAGTAATAACATGAAAACACAATGAAAAGAGAAGCTTTTTAGTTTTTTTTATAATTGGCATTTATCAATAGCAAACAACACAACCAGTGGCAGTGCCTCCATACGAGCAGAAGAGCGTCACCCCACCACACACTGCTGTGCAGAAAGCTGGAAATTAAAATGGTAATAAAAATTATTTTATTAACATTTTACTTTGCCAGCTTTCTGCTGAACTGAGAGGGCAGGGCATGGCTGGGCCAGTGAGTCATTGCTGCTGACTGGCAGCAATGACGAGTGGCCCCTTCCCTTTGAAGTGAGTATGCTAGGTTGGCCAGCTAACTTGCTTGGGCGAAACCAGCATGCGCAGTTCAAACTCTCCAACGTAGCTGTCTTGGACAGCTGGGTTGGAGAGCAGGCACAGGGCGCCTGTGCCTTTTGGAGCGCTGAGGTAGCCTGCTCCAGCCAATCTAGATGCTGCTCTCATGCTGCTTGAGAGCAGCGTCTGCATTGGATAAGGGGTAGTTTGTTTTGCTACGTCACCTTCTGCTCGGATGAGTCGGAGCCATGGTCTGGAGAGTGTGAGCATGTGCTGCAGGTAAAGGTAAGGGAAACATTTATGATTTTTTTGCCTTCCTGACTCGCTGTGTGATTGATGGTGTGTGTCTGTGTTTATGATTGTGACTGTATGTGTGTGTGCGTGCTTGTGAGCTTGATTGTGTGCCCAACCATTTTTTAATGTCACCAACCGCCACTGAATACAACATCAACAGCCATGATGAATAGAGGATAGCCACATGATACACAATTCTGAACAATATTTGTTGCACGTATAAGAAACCCAATAGCATCACATTTGAAATGTAAAAGGTGCAAACTGGAGAGTATCATTATAATGGCAACAGGAACACAGTGAGGGAGCGATCTGGCACAGAAAACTAGAGGCGGCAGACATCTAGTTGGAGGGCTTTCCCAAATGACCATGGGCATTATGCCAACAGTGTAGCTGCAGTGCACTTAGAGCACTGGAGTGAGTGGTGGCCATCCATCCTGACCTGTGTCTCCCCCTTCTCCCATAGCCCCAGCCGCTGGCGAAGCGGAGTCACTCTGAGGGAGAAAAGAGGTGATGGGCTCCCATATGTCTTTAGGTGAAGATTACATCGGCATAAGCTCCCAGTAATTAGTTATTTGCTCCTGACAGTATGACACATCACTCAGCCATGCTTTAATGGTAGGGTTGGTTTCCTGCCCCAGTGCATGGTCACCCTGCGTTTGGCCAATAGAAGAAACATGGCTGTAAGTCGGCGGTGAGTAGTGGTTGTGTCTTTCATGTACCCCAGAAAGCCAACCATGGGGGTTCTGGGGGTGAGGAACCAATGACTGAGTGCATGGTAGCGTAGATCTCCCCCCAAAAGTCTGTCACTTTCAGACAGTACCATGCAAGATGGATAAAGGTGGCGAGTGGCATCACAGACACTGTGGATCAGGGACCAACCCCCTTTTGAAGAGTTGTAGCAGCGTGCGGTACAATCGGTGTATAAATTTGAAGTGTATAAGGTGCAGCCTATAGTTTGGTGAGAGAAGTTCTAGCTGACTGCAACAGAAAGACCACTGCTCATTCATCAAGGGAGGATCTATATCTGTGTACCATATCTCATTTGCCTCC
This sequence comes from Calotriton arnoldi, assembly GCA_963921515.1. Lineage (NCBI taxonomy): Eukaryota > Metazoa > Chordata > Amphibia > Caudata > Salamandridae > Calotriton > Calotriton arnoldi. The sequence goes on along the minus strand of CAWUFW010007803.1, from coordinate 218,872 downwards.
AGGGAGGTGATCGGCGAGGAGTGCTGTATGTGATTGTGTAAGCAAGCTATATGTTTACGCGCCGATGGGGAGGTGAGCATGTTCTCTAGTGCCGGGGAGGGGGGTTTGTGGGGAGGCAGGGAAGGTGTTGTGCGACGCGTGGCCTGTGGTTCTTAATTGATAATATAGTAATGTGGCGAGTAAGGTCGGGGTTAGGGATGACAGGCCATCGAATGGTGGAATGAACTGGTCTTCGGGATACAGGTCCAACAACACTATGATATTGCACTTATTAGGGCATAAAATGGCACCCTTGTCTTGTAGTGGTGGTATATTGGGAATGTTAGTGTTAGAAATGGGGGTCTCTAGTTGGCAGTGGCTTGCACCATGTCCAGTGGTGTAGCAAGCGTGGGGCGAGGGGGGTGGTCCACCCCAGGCGGCACGAGTTTTGGGGGCGGCGGCCGGCGACCCCCTCACTCTTACCTGTGGCCATCGCGGGGCGGCAGCTGCAGGAATCGCCAGCACCCCCGCCCCCTAGATTCGCTTCCCACAGGCAGCAAACACAGGAGCCGCCACGGGTTGCCTAGGGCCTAGCTACACCACTGACCCTGTCCAAGTAGGGACCCTTCCTTCTAGTCAGAGTAAGGGAGTTACACACACAAGATAATCCCTGCTGACCCCCTTGGTGGCTTGGCACGTTCAGTCAGGCTTATCTCAGAGGCAATGTGTAAAAGTATTTGTACATAAATACACAGTAACACAGTGAAAACACTACAAATGAACACCACACCAGCTTATAAAAAGGACCAATCTGTATCTAAAACAAATAAGATCAAAATGACAAAAATCCAACATACACAAATCAAGGTATCACTTTTAAAAGGTTTAAAACAGTTCAGTCCATATAAAACTATGGATGCATCACTTTTAGCACAAAGAACATGGGATGCGTTGAAATCAAAAGACGAAAACAGACACTGGGGAGGTGAGGCGCCAGAAAGCAAAGCGATGCGTCGGTTCCTTACACACAGGGAAGGTGATGCATCAGTTTCTTACACCCAGGGAAGATGATGCGTTGGTTCCTTGCTCCCAGGGGAGGTGATGTGTCAGTTCCTTACTGCCACGATGGGTAGGTGATGCGTCAGTTCCTTACTGGGAGAGGAGGCGATGCATCGGTTTCTTACTGTGTGGGGAGGTGATGCATTAGTTCTCCGGACACACAGCCTCGGTTCCTTACTGAAGCCCAGCGTCGATGTTGACTTGGCGCACAGGTGCGATGCGTGAAAAATCCGGATGCACTGGGGTTAATGCAGCAGTGGTGAAACAGGTGCCTCGTCAATTCTCCCAGCCATGAGCAGGTGCAGCATCGATCCTTTGCCCGCTGTGTGGTGATGTGTTGGTTTTTCGACCGCACAGCAAGCTTGCAACCGAAAAAACAGGTGCAGAAGGTGGCTGCATGGATTGTCCTCCTCTTTTTGAAGCAAAGCCACCCCCAAGGGGCCAGAACTGGAATTGGCACCTCTTGGCAGGTCAGAACTCCCAGCAGAGGATTCCAGGGGCTGCAGGTGAAGTCTTTGATGGCCCTGAGACTTCCAACAGGGGGCAAGCACACACAAGCCCTTGGAGAACCTTGATGAGCAGGATACCAAAGCATAGTCCAGTCCTTGTATTTCTCCAAGACAGAAGCAGCAAGCAGTTGGCCAGCACAACACAGCAACAAGCAGCGTGGCAGTTCCCCTCCTACAGCTTCTCCAGCTCTTCTTCTTGGCAGAATCTCCTATAAGTCCAGAAGCGTTCTACCAATGCGGGGTTAGAGGTCCAATACTTATTCCCCTTTTGGCCTTTGATGTAGGCATACTTCAAAGGATAGCCTTTGCAGTGCAAGATATTGCCTTGCCCTATCCTGGTTCAAGACACACTACAGGGGGTGGAGACAGCATTGTGAGGGGACAGACACAGCCCACTTCAGGTGTCACTGACAACTCGCCCCACCACGCTAGATTAGGGAGGCCCATGAGCCTGGTGAAAACCATGCCAAGGATGTCAGGTCTAACAGTTAGCAAGAGGGATAGAGGGAGCATACAGGAGCAACATTCCTACCCACTTTCTCAAACCCTCCCATGCCCATTGCACACACTTGACCGTATCTATCTCCGCCCTAGGTGCTTTGTAAGGTAGAAACAGCACCGTCAATAGTGGCCATGAGGATGCCCGATCTCTCACAATGGATAAGTGCGGCTGAAATGGTGTTGGGTGAAGCCAGTAGTGGAGAAAGTGAGCTTGGGCACACAGTGCATATAGCACCATGTCAGGTGCCCTCAGTCTGCCCTCTGAGCGTGGCAAAGTAGGAAGCTGATAGGAGTCTCGCGCTTGTTTACCTGCCCAGATTAATGACACCAAGTTGGATTTCAAATGCTTGAAAAATTGAGCAGTGAATGGGAGGGGAATGTTTATGAAGAGGTAGAGGAATTTGGGGAGTATGACTGTTTTCGCTATTGAAAAATAGCCACCAATGGACAGGGGCAGTTTAGACCACATTGGTACTCTATCTTCCAACCAGTCGATGACTTGACCATAGTTAGCGCCCCAAAGCTCTACCAGATCTCTGCTGAGCCATATACCTAAGTATCTAACCGGATCCGTTGCCCATTTCAGAGGGTACTCAGTGGTGAATGGCTGTATGGCATATGTGAGCGGGAAAAGAAAAGATTTGGACCACTTTATTTGAATGCCAGAATAGTCCCTGAATTGTACTACCTCATGATTCAAAAAGGCCAGGTTCTCTTGCTTGTTGCACGTGTAGAGGGTGATGTCATCCCGCATACATCGAGACCACCAGTCCTCTGGTGGTAAAGCTGATAAGGCCTGTTTGCATGACATTGACGAAGCCTCAATACCAGGGGCTCCATAGTGATAGCAAAGAGGAGCGGCGACTGTGGGCAGCCCTGCTGCGTGCCTTGGGTGATCGGGAAGGGATCTGTGGTAAGCCCATTTAGGCGCACACGAGCAGTGGGAGAAGTCTATAGGAACAAAATCTGTTTAATGAATTAAGGCCTTAAACCAAGGCGTGCGAGAAGCCAGAAGAGAGATGCTCATTCTAGAGAATAGAATGCCTTTGTGGCATCCAAAAGGGCAGCAATTGCGGAGACCTGATTGTTTAGGTAATGCACGACCGCAAAGATAATACAGAGATTATGCAATGTAGAGTAGCCAGGAATGAAGCATGACTGGTTCGATCTCACGATTAATGGCAAAAGAGGTAACAGGCGATTGGCGAGCACCTTGGCTTAGATCTTATTGTCGACTTTAATTAATGAGAGGGGCCTATAAGAGACCCAATATTCACCTGGTTTGTCCAGTTTTAGGAGCATTATAATAAGCTGGTGTCTAGGGAATCCTGGTACATTGTCAGTAAGTGAGGAGCCAACAGGTGGGCGAACTCCTTGTAGAAGGCAGTGGTCAAGCCATTGAGCCCGGGTGCTTTGTCCTCAGGTAGACTTTTAATTACCTGCTCGATTTACTTCGTGGTAATGGGTGAATCTAAATAGGCACAGCGAGCCCGGTCCACCCAAAGCAGTTGTATAGTGTCAAAATATGCCGTGAGCTCAGCTAAACCAAGTATTGGTGTCACTTTATATAGTTGTGAATAGAAAGAGGACATTACGCCCAATAGCTCAGACGAGGAGCAGACAAGTTTGGATTCCGCATTTAATAGTTCCACCACATAGGTAGAAGCATATGGTTTGCGGAGCATCCCTGCGAGGGTCTTGCCCAGGTGATACCCCTCCCCAAACCGGCAGGACTGAACTTCCCTATGAGGATAGTGAGTCTCTTGAGTGGCTCTCTCCTGGTACTCTGATATTTTGTCTCAGATACTGGCCAGTGTGGTGGCGTCTTTGGAGTAAAAGTACTCCATATCTAGGGTTTGGATGTCCTGCTCAAGTCTGGATAACGTCCCATGGATAGCTTTAGGGGCTCCTGATTGCTTGGCAGTACAGACACCTCATATTTCAACCTTAAATGCCTCCCAAAGTGTGGATGGTGATTGTACGGAGCCCTCATTGTGTGCAAAGTAGTCTATTATTTCTGCACGAATCTCTACGCAGAATGCTGTGTTGCATAGTGCCCCCGGCGGTAGGCACCAAGTGAAAACACAGGGTATTGTCTGGGGGATCTGCAATACCAGCTTGACCGGTGCGTGATCCGTGAGGGTGCGAGGCAAGAGAGTCATTGCAGTGGCCCAAGTATAAGTGTCTTTGGACAGTAGCCAGAAATCTACAATGGACCATGCATCGTGGTGTGCTGAGCTGCAAGTGCCTTCGAGGGTGTCTATGTGTGTGTGCGCCGCCATATGTCCTGTAGGCAGTTGTCTTGAATTATTGTGTTGAGGGTCCGCGCATCTTGGGGGTGTAAGTGCTTAGAGATACCAGATCAGTCTCTGAGGTCTTCTAGTACAACATTGAAGTCACCGCCCCATACAATGGCCCACGGTCCGAGGCCAGATATCAGCCTTCATATCCCAGAGAAGAACTCAGGGTCGTCTGTATTCAGACCTTATATAGAAGCTAGTATCACTGGTTGTTTGTGCAGTGTGCCTGCCAGTATGATGTAACGAACATCCGTATCAACGAGGGAGTGAGAAAGCCGCCAAGGAAGTCCCTTACACAGCAGTATTGCGAATCCTCTGGCATAGCTTGAATAAGCTGAGGAATAGGTTTCCCCACACCAATGAGCACGGAGGCCTGGGGCAGTGGCGCTAGTCAGGTGGGTCTCTTGTAAAAAGCAGATTTCTATTTTGTGTCTATTAAGGTAGGCGTGTACTAGACGTGTTTTTCTGTGGTCATTAAGTCCACGTATGTTCCAAGTGATGCTTGTTTTACCTTAGGGTGAAAGATACTGTACTTAGATGGTCTGAACTGTGTATAGTCTAATGTGTAAATAGGGGCGGGGAGAATAATGCATTGTGGTGGAAACCTGAAAAGTTCAAGTGAACATGACAAAAAACAATCATCAAATTAGACAACCCATACCACCCCCCAAACTCAGTGGAGAGAAAAAATCCCACCACTCACCCCAACAGGCTCCTGTAGGTTTGGAGTCAAGATTGGGAATTATCCCTGGGGTTGGGGAATAACTGGGCATACAACCCTGCCAAAATGTCTGGGTGTCCGAACGGAAGGCTACAAGGGCCGCCTATTTCCAGTACGTGTATTAGTGCAGCTCACATAGGAAAGACAATGTAAACAACAGAATAGAGCATTGGCTGGACGTCCAGCAGCCCAGATAACAAGCTTGAGTATTGTCTATGGCAAATAGGACCAGTGTAGTGTGTCATAACAAATCAGCCCGCAGTGGCAAAAGTTCAGTCATTGTCACTGAGTTGGATTTCTTCTGAGGCGCGCCGCGACCTCCTGTAGGACCTCTCTCCCTTGGTGGCATGTTTTGCAAACTTCAGGGCTGCCTTCGGGTCTGTGAATAAGTGTGATTTGCTCTCAAACAAGACTCATAGTTTGGTTGTATATAGTAAAGCATTGGGTATGTAGGCTTTCTAGAGGAGCCGCTTAGTAGGCAAGAACTAACGGCGGACCGCCTGCACCAATAGCGTTAAGTCTGGATAGAAGGAGATGTTACTGCCCTGGTATTGGATGGAGCCACACTTTTGGGCTAGCATCACGATCCCTATAGTTCAGAAGGCAGGCAACTATGGGTCAGGCAGGTGCACCCAGAGGAAGCTGCGGGCCCAGTGATCGATGACCCTGTTCCACGATGAAGACCGCAGACAGGCCCTCTCTGAATAGGTCCGTGAGCATCATCTCGACAAAGTCCTCCATTCTGTTGATCACTGTTAACTCTGGGATCCCTGTAATCTGAAGATTGTTGCGCCTGGAGTACGCTTCAAGATCTTCGTTCTTGGCCTTAATGAGTTTGAGGACTCTGTCCAGCCATAGTAGCTGTTCTTTGAAGTCAACCTGCACATCATCCATGTCTGAGACACGATTTTCCAGGTGATATAGTCTATTTTCGTGTTTATCAATGCATTGTTTAAAATGCTAGAGTCGGCTAGTGAGTAGATTCGGTTTGGCATCCATGGCCTTGAAACTCATCTTGACATCAAAGAGGATTTCTTTGTGGTTGATAACTTGTTGGGTATTGTTTTAGGGATGGCCTGGCGATGTCCCAGAGCGCGTTCTTGGTCAGTCTGGCTGGTGAGGTGTCTGCTTTCGAACTAGAGCTTGTTCTGCTTGGCATCATGGTTTTTCATGGTCAGGGTGGGCACTGATTGTGGCATGTCTGTGGGCCCTTAGCAGAAGAGCAGGATATGGTTTGGGCAGTGTAGCTGACATTCGCAAACATTCTGCCTGCCCACTGGCAGAATCCCAGTTACAATTGGCTGCAGCACGGGGTGTAGGATCTCTGGAGCCCTGCCATGTGCGATCTCCCTGCCATGGGGCACGAGCAGGCCCAGGGACTTGGCCAGGCGACTGGTCTCCCTGGTGATCCGGTGCTTGTCAGCAGATGGTGAGCAGCGGTGCTGTCTGCACCAGAGTCTTCGGCTGCTTCTCAGCACAGGGTGCACCCTGAATCTTAATGCAGATGTGCTCCACAGTCCCATGAGGAATCAAGGCCCTAAATCATTTGGAGGGTCGTCGTAGGTGGAGGCCACCCAGCGCGCACCCAGGGAGATATGGAGGCACAGGGATGGTGTAGAGTCGACGACAAAAGCAGACACCCTGCAGGACAGCTCAACAGGCACCATGAGGCCAGTGCAGCTGCCAGCGCCAGGAGTGAGAGCCCGCAAAGTAAGCGAGCAGGACACTCCAGAGCAGGTACGGGGCAGTTGGCAAGTTGGGGATACACCACTTCTAGCAAGGTCTGCAGGGACATTACTGTTCCAGTGGTCTGTATACATACCCAGGTGTATCACTGTCCGAGGGGTGGATGCATGCCGTATTTGAATGATGGCTGCGTGATGGGTAGCACTTCAGCATAGGAGCCGCCGGACGCCCCGCGGCCTTCAGCTCGACATGGGGGGCAGTTTACTTTAATCCCCCGGGCCCAACTCACCACCATCAGGCACGCATGCTAAACAGTGTGACTCTCCACCCTTTACCCGCCTCCCTTCGCCAATCCAGCCGCTAGGTACCTACCAATGGCATTGGGGTGCAGCAACAGTCCCCCCTCTGGTCACCGATCCCGGGCACCATGAGTAATCATGAGGCCACTGCAGGAGTACGTGACCCCGAACCCAGGACAGAGACCGTGCCAGCAATCCCACTGGAGCGTAGATCAGGTTGAGAGAACATGGTAGGGGACCGGCAGCAGTGACAACAGCTCAGCCTTGGACACCCCTCAAGGAGGGACGCAACCTGGCCAGGCCCAAGCCCGCACCCACCGCACGCTAAATAATTCAAAAGAAGAAAGAAGTTTTCGAAATCAAGTACAAACTCTTATATAATGGACAGTGATAAACACAAAAGTGGGAGTGTGAAACACGTCATGTAATACTCACATGCAGTCCTAGTCAGTCTCAAGACAAATAAAACAAATTTGTAGAAAAATGAAGGCAGCAGTGATGCTTATGTGAGAAAAGGAGAAATCAAGAGTCTTCAAGGGGTCCATGTCACTCACCCAAGATAGGGTTCCTTTTAAAAGTCAACAGCAGGATGTTGGGGTGCATTGGTGAATGGTAAAGTAAAGCACATCACTAGGAAGGATGTATCAGTGAATGGTAAGGTAAAGCGAAACACTGGGAAGGACATAATATTACTATTTAAATAATGGTGATCATGGACAGAAAAGGGGGTAAAGGAGGGGCTGGACCTGACAAGCGTGTTGGCCATATTAGAAGAGTCTGTCAACATTAATGAGAATCAGGCTGAAAAATTAGAGAATAAAAGTAAATAGAACTATGGAAACATAATGAATGGCAGGAACATATACCTAGAGTACAGGTGACATGTTCAAAATTTTGATTAGTAAATAAATGAACTAATCACATATTGGAAGTGTTAGACCTGTCAGCCCTAGGGTGGTCTTACCCCGTTTTTTTCTCTTTGCGCCTCATTTTTGCCACCATCTTTTTGTTGGACCTAGGTCTCTGGGCGCCTTACCACTGCCAAACAGTGCTGAGGTGCAGGTGCTCACTCCTAATAATATGGCTGCCACAGGCCCCTGCTACTGCGGAGTGGCCATTGTACATGCACGCACCAGTAGTCAGGATCAGGCTGGGACATAATGATACGGTATCCATGCCGTCCCGCATCTGGGCCTCATAGACAGACATGACGGAAGCTTCTAGAACCTTCCAGCCCAGGGAGGAGTTATGTTTTGCCGCCTTTCAGGAGGGTCACCTGACCTAGGGGGTATAAGAGGTTTGGAGGGAAACCTAGTTAGTCAGTTGGGGCACCACTGGACCTGGGGGAACCTCTGCCGGAGTACAGGCTGTGGGGCCTAGGGGGGAGACCTACACTACTGGTACTGACTGGGCTTAGGCACTGCTGTGCTGAGATAGATGAGGAACACCTTCCACCTGCTGACCTTGCCCAGCGTGAGGGGACCCAGGGAACCACCTCCAGTGTGCCTGCAGGGCACCTACCTGCCTCTTGTGCCCACCAACTCAACCCCCTATCCTTTCCCCCAAGTTACTGCAACCAAGAAACTACAGCAGCTAAGTAACTGCAACCAGGATATTCCAACCACCTGCGCTGGGACTGAAGCGCTGAGGACTCTGTGAGCGCTGCCGTCACTGGGGGATCACCAGGTAAAGCGCTGTGCTTCTAAGCGCTGGACCCCCATAGCCTGCGTCCTGCCACCAGCCCTGTGTGCTCCCCTAGCGCTGCACTATCAAGAATCGGCTGCCCACGAGGCGCTGGCCCAAAGGAAACTAGCTGTGCTGTTGAGCGCTGTGCAGCACGCTCCTGCCGTGTCCAGAAGTCACCGCCGCCGCCCCTGCGCCGTGAAGTGTGAAAGCGCTGTGCCAAGAACTCACCGCCGCGACCTCGGAATTGCTGGAGAAGAAGCGGAGGCCTGTAATCACCGCCGCGACCCCCGCGCTGTCAGGAAGAGGCGCTGTGCCCAGGATCACCGCCGCAGCCCGGGCGCCGCGTAAAATTGAAGGCGCGGCTGGATCCAGGCCGCGCTACGCCTGCCGCGTGAAGAAGGCGTCACCTGGCAACGAGGGTGCCGGCTGCGTCATCGGCTGCGCCCCCCTCAAGCCGTGCTGCGATTGGCTCCCGGGTCTCGAGGCCTACGGAGGCCCGGGACCGTCGCCGGCTGCATCTGCGGGGCGCTGGGTGGGTCAAGGAGTGTCTTGCCGCCCCCCCCTCTTGAAGGGAGCCCCTTACTTTCATCGTCACCCTCTGCGCGCCGATCCGCCTCCCCCGGCCGAAGCCCCAAGTGAGAAGAGGAGCTGGCTGACCGGGGAGGAGGCGTCCGGCGCTACGGGTGCCTACAAGAGTGTACCGGGACAGTGTGGTGAGTCACGGAGGCCTAACTCCAGCGGCGCTTCCCCTTACATTGCCCTGAGTGTCATTGTCGAGGAGCAGATGCCACAATGTACTTCCTCCGACTGCTCCCTCTTTGATTAAATGAATGAGGCTGAGCCCTGAAGTAGATCTAGCTCTGGCCTGGTTACCAATCGCATCCCTGCCTGCGGGTTATTCTTCGGGCTGCTTAGCTGAGGACTCTGTATGTCCGGTATTGCCCAAGAAGTATTGCCTAAAAGAGAATTCATGCATCTTAGATGTTCGTGGTGTTGAATACCCCCACAAGAGATGTCACCTTACTGAAAGTGATTGAGAAATGTACTAATGTTGATTGCCTACCTGCATTGAGATCCTAGTAATGGAATGACCCTGAATACACTTGAGCCTATGTGTTTAACTTGCAATCTATTACCTACAGTGATATGTGCTATTAGGAAGGGTTATTGCTACTGCCTTTTTACCTGCATGAGGGTCTCGTGGTCTGACGCATTTGAATGAATTTATGCATGTTTTAAAGTGAAATGAATTTACTGTTGCCCTGAGATTATCTGCCCTACCTATTGCTCTAACTTGAACCAGATAAAGTGTCTTGTTTTACGTATCAGCCTGGTGTGGTGTCTCTTCATTGCGTGCGCATTACTGAGTCAGTGTGAGTGTGTGCTGCACAACTGCTTAACATATTGCCTTCGGGTGCCTTCCTGCCTCGCGCCAAGCTACCGTGTCGGAATCGGTGACCACGGTTCTAACATTGGTGTTCAGCGGTGGGATCAGGACTTGTGCTTGTGCAGCACCCTACAGGGATTCAGTGTGCGCCGCAATTGGACACCTAGTGAGACGCAAGCCTAGCAATTCGCCCTTCATTGCCTGATTGTACATGCTCCTGTGTTAACCTGTTGCCTACGTCCTAGTAGTTTTCCCCTTAAGTTGTCTGGGGCCCCACCTGTCAGGATGGAGTTCGAGCTGGCCAACCTTGAAATGTGTACGGTGGCGCAGCTGAGGGAGTTCTGTCGGGGGATGGGGGTGTCCGTCAAGCGAGGCGCCAAGAGAGAGGAGCTTCAGAAAGCCTTGAGGGCATGGGTATTGGCCCACCCGGGAGGGAGAGTGGTCGAGGAACAGGGGGAGCCGGACGCTCCAAGAGAGCTAGACCTACTGCAAATAGACATCAGTGAGAATGTGTTGCCAGGGAGACGTTCCAGGGCAGGCAGTAGTGTGTCAGCGAGCAGTGTGTCTGTGGAGGAGTACGAGGACAGGAGGGAGGAGAGGCAATTGAGGCTAGAGCTTGCTAAGATGGAGAAGGAGCGAGAAGAGACGAGGCTAGCCATGGAAGAGAGGAAGCTTGCGCATGAGCTTAGCCTGAAAGAATTAGAGCTCCGAGCATTGCAGATAGGGGCGCAGGGCAACTTGAATGGTGGCAGCGTACCCGCTGGGGCTCCTCGAGAGCCTAAGTTTTACCTACCTAAGGAGGTGATGGACAGTTTCAGTTTAGTGGATGACATTGATAAGTGGTTGGCAGCATATGAGGTGTCTTTGGTGGCCCATGGGGTGCCTGAGAGTTACTGGGGGGGAGGCCTGTATAGGTACATACCTCCGGTGGCGAGGGACACACTCTTGACCTTGGACAAAGGGGATCAGACGAACTACCCTGTGATGAAGGAGGCCCTGCTTAAAAAGTTTGGCCTCACTCCAGAAAAGTATCGCAGAAATTCCGCAACAGCCACAAGCTTCCCACACAGAACTGGGTGGATTTTTTTGATTATGCCCGTAAGGCATTGGAGGGTTGGGTGCGTGGCAGCGAAGTGAGTGACTATGAAGGGCTGTACAATCTGTTTTTAAGGGAGCACCTTCTTGATAAATGTTTTCCAGAGCTGCGCCAACACCTGGTGGACCGCAAGCTGACCGATCCTCGGGAACTTGCGGAGGAGGCGGATACCTGGGTTAGCACTCGGGTGTCCCACAAGGGATCCGGGGAGACCCCCCGAAAGGTGGACAGGGTTTTCCCCAGAAGAGAGAGGGGAGATAAAAAGAAGGAGTTCTTTAAAGGCCCCCAAAATAGACCGCAGGGGAAGGGGGTAGGTTCCCCACCCCACTTTGGATTCCAGAAACCCACTTACCCTGACAAGAGTCAGCAGCCCAGAACTGACCGGTGCTACGAGTGCGGGGAGGTTGGACACTACAAGGGGGATCCCCAGTGTCGCAAGAGGACCCCAGCCCCCACAAGAGGTAAGAGCCCCGGGGTGGCCAGTGTAGCGCTTGGGGAGGAGTTGTCCCTAGGTAGGGGGGGTGAGTGGACAGGCTTGACCTTAGTTTCCCTGGGGGATAGAGAGATGGTCCCACGGGTTCAGGTACCCTCGAACACTGCCAAGTACCGGCAGAGGGTCCTGGTGAACGGGGAGGAGGTGGAGGCTCTGAGGGACACGGGTGCCAGCATGACGATGGTATGACGTCAGCTGGTGTCCCCAGAGCAGGTGATTCCTGAAGTATTCCACCCGGTTGTCATGGCTGATAATAGCCTGGGTCATTACCCCGTGGCCCAAGTTCCCTTTGAGTGGGGAGGAGTCTCAGGCCTGTTGAGAGTTGCGGTGAGCCCTCCATGCCAGTTGACTGTCTGCTCGGAAACGATTTGGAACATACTGCCTGGAAGGAGGTGGAGTTCAACGCCCACGCTGAGATGCTGGGATTACCAGGGTGGACTTGCGTGGTCACGCGGTCCATGGCTGCCCGGCAAGGAACTCAACCCGGGTTGGAGCCTGAAACAATGGCCCAGCCCACTGCTGGACAAGAGGACATCTCTGAGGATGCACCCGGCGAGATGGATGGGGAGCCCGCGGAGGTGACCCCGGAGTCCGCTGAGGTGGATGTTGTTCCCGTGGGGGACTTGCCGACCCCTGCAGAGTGGCAGGTGGAAGGAGGGCCTACCCGGGAGGAATTCTGTCGGGCGCAAAGAGAGTGCCCAACGCTTGAAGGCATGCGGCAGCAGGCCGAAGCCCAAGCGACTGGTAAAGAGACCGGTAATTACCATGTTTACTGGGAGGATGGCCTCCTCTACAGTGAGCCTAAGGCTCCGGTGCATGGGTCATCAAGGGCCTTAGTGGTCCCCCAATGCTACCGAGCCTTCCTGCTGGAATTGGCACATGAGATACCACTGGCAGGACACCTGGGCCAGGATAAGACATTTGCTCGATTGGTACCACACTTTTACTGGCCCAGGATGCGAGTTGCCTCTGACACCTTTTGTAAGACCTGTACAACTTGTCAAGCGAGTGGCAAGACTGGGACTAAGTTGAAGGTCCCTCTGGAACCGCTCCCGGTTGTCGGTACCCCTTTTGAGCGGGTAGGAATTGATATTGTCGGGCCAATGGACCCGCCGACTTCTTCGGGACACAGGTTCATCTTGGTGTTGGTGGACCACGCCACCCGCTACCCGGAGGCAATCCCTCTGAGGACCATCACTGCACCTGCGGTGGCGCGGGCCTTGATGGGGATTTTTACCCGTGTGGGATTCCCCAAGGTCGTGGTGTCAGATAGGGGCACGAATTTCATGTCGGCCTACATGCAGGCCATGTGGAAGGAGTGCGGAGTGACCTACAGGTTCTCCACTCCTTACCACCCCCAGACTAACGGGCTCGTGGAGCGCTTCAATAAGACCCTGAAGGGGATGATCCGGAGCCTACCCGAGGACTTGAGAAGGAAGTGGGACGTCCTCTTACCCTGTCTGCTCTTCTCCTACCGAGAGGTGCCGCAGAAGGGGGTCGGTTTCAGCCCCTTTGAGCTGCTCTATGGACACCCCGTTAGAGGGCCCCTCAGTCTTGTGAAGGAGGGGTGGGAGAAGTCTTCCTGGAAGCTTCCCCATGATGTGGTCAGCTACATGCTGGCATTCCGCAGCCAGATGGCCAAGCTGTGGAAGGAAGCCTCAGACAATCTGGAGGCTAGTCAAGCCGTCATGAAGGAGTGGTACGACCGGAATGCTCGGACGGTGGAGTTGGATGCTGGACAGAAGGTGTGGGTCATGGAGCCCGGAGAGCTTAGCGTCCTCCAGGACCGGTGGACTGGACCGTATGAAATTTTGGAGAGAAGAGGCCAGACCACTTATGTAGTAGACCTCAAGACCCCCCGACAACCCCACAGGGTGTTCCACATCAACCGCCTTAAGCCACACCAGGAGCGGTCAGAACTTACCCTCCTGATGGTGACGGATGGGAGCGAAGAGGAGGAGAGCGAGCCTCTTCCGGACCTTCTGGCGGCCCACGAGAAGGATGGATCGGTGGAGGGAGTGGTCCTCTCCCCATCCTTGACCCCCGAGCAACAGAGGGACTGCCGCCAGGTATTGGAGCAGTACGCCTCGTTGTTCTCCCTCACTCCTGGGATCACGCACCTGTGTACCCATGATGTGGACACAGGGGACAGCCCACCAGTAAAAACCAAGTCTTACCGGCTGTCGGACAAAGTCAAGACCAGTATCCAGGGTGAGGTAGCCAAGATGTTGGAGCTGGGGGTGATTGAGCCTTCCAGCAGCCCTTGGGCTAGTCCGGTGGTGTTGGTGCCGAAAGCGGCCCCACCGGGTACCACACCAGAACTTCGGTTCTGTGTGGACTACCGTGGTCTGAATTCCGTGACCAAGACTGATGCTCACCCGATCCCTCGGGCGGATGAGCTCATTGACCGACTGGGAGCAGCTCGGTACTTAAGCACAATCGACCTGACGTCAGGATATTGGCAGATTGCCATGGCGGACGGAGCGAGGGAGAAGACTGCGTTCTCCACCCCCGAGGGCCACTTTCAATTTCGGGTGATGCCCTTCGGGCTGAAAAATGCTCCGGCCACTTTCCAGCGGTTGGTTAACCAGGTACTTTCTGGCCTAGAGGCCTTCTCTGCTGCCTACCTGGATGACATAGCTGTCTTCAGCAGCAGCTGGGAGGACCATCTGGAGCACCTCCAGGAGGTGCTGCAGGCCCTACAGCGGGCTGGCCTAACCATCAAGGCCAGCAAGTGCCAGATTGGACAGGGATCTGTCGTCTACCTGGGACACCTGGTGGGCGGGGGTAAGGTGCAACCCCTCCAGGCCAAAATCGAGACCATCTTGGCCTGGGAGCCCCCCAAAACCCAAACGGAGGTCCGGGCTTTCCTTGGCCTCACGGGTTACTACCGCCGGTTTGTCAGGGGCTATGGGACCATCGTGGCCCCCCTGACTGAACTGACATCCAAGAAGCAGCCACGAAAAGTCATCTGGACGGCTGCCTGTCAAGAAGCGTTTGACACCCTTAAGCACGCGATGTGCACCGCTCCGTTGCTCAGGACTACGGACTTTGGGAAGGAATTCATCATGCAGACAGACGCCTCTGAGCCTGGCATTGGAGCTGTGCTCTCCCAACTTAATGATGACGGCCAAGACCAGCCAGTGGCCTTTATTTCTTGAAGGCTACTCCCCCGGGAACAGCGGTGGAGTACGATAGAGCGAGAAGCCTTCGCTGTGGTTTGGGCTTTGAAGAGGCTGAGGCCATACCTTTTTGGCTCTCACTTCCTAATTCAAACCGACCACCGACCCCTTCGCTGGCTCATGCAGATGAGAGGCGAAAACCCCAAATTGTTGAGGTGGTCCATTTCCCTCCAGGGGATGGACTTTCGGGTGGAACATCGACCCGGAGTAGACCACGCCAACGCTGACGGTCTCTCCCGGTTTTTCCGCCTTAGCGATGAGAACTCCCTAGAGGTTGGGCAGCTCTCCCCACTTTTGGCTGGGGGGGACGCGTGTTAGACCTGTCAGCCCTAGGGTGGTCTTACCCCGTTTTTTTCTCTTTGCGCCTCATTTTTGCCACCATCTTTTTGTTGGACCTAGGTCTCTGGGCGCCTTACCACTGCCAAACAGTGCTGAGGTGCACCCGGCGAGATGGATGGGGAGCCTAATAATATGGCTGCCACAGGCCCCTGCTACTGCGGAGTGGCCATTGTACATGCACGCACCAGTAGTCCGGATCAGGCTGGGACATAATGATACTGTATCCATGCCGTCCCGCCTCTGGGCCTCATAGACAGACATGACGGAAGCTTCTAGAACCTTCCAGCCCAGGGAGGAGTTATGTTTTGCCGCCTTTCAGGAGGGTCACCTGACCTAGGGGTATAAGAGGTTTGGAGGGAAACCTAGTTAGTCAGTTGGGGCACCACTGGACCTGGGGGAACCTCTGCCGGAGTACAGGCTGTGGGGCCTAGGGGGGAGACCTACACTACTGGTACTGACTGGGCTTAGGCACTGCTGTGCTGAGATAGATGAGGAACACCTTCCACCTGCTGACCTTGCCCAGCGTGAGGGGACCCAGGGAACCACCTCCAGTGTGCCTGCAGGGCACCTACCTGCCTCTTGTGCCCACCAACTCAACCCCCTATCCTTTCCCCCAAGTTACTGCAACCAAGAAACTACAGCAGCTAAGTAACTGCAACCAGGAAATTCCAACCACCTGCGCTGGCACTGAAGCGCTGAGGACTCTGTGAGCGCTGCCGTCACTGGGGGATCACCAGGTAAAGCGCTGTGCTTCTAAGCGCTGGACCCCCATAGCCTGCGTCCTGCCAGCAGCCCTGTGTGCTCCCCTAGCGCTGCACTATCAAGAATCGGCTGCCCATGAGGTGCTGGCCCAAAGGAAACTAGCTGTGCTGTTGAGCGCTGTGCAGCGCGCTCCTGCCGTGTCCAGAAGTCACCGCCGCCGCCCCTGCGCCGTGAAGTGTGAAAGCGCTGTGCCAAGAACTCACCGCCGCGACCTCGGGATTGCTGGAGAAGAAGCGGAGGCCTGTAATCACCGCTGCGCACCCCGCGCTGTCAGGAAGAGGCGCTGTGCCCAGGATCACCGCCGCAGCCCGGGCGCCGCGTAAAATTGAAGCCGCGGCTGGATCCAGGCCGCGCTAGGCCTGCCGCGTGAAGAAGGCGTCACCTGGCAACGAGGGCGCCGGCCGCGTCATCGGCTGCTCCCCCCTCAAGCCGCGCTGCGATTGGCTCCCGGGTCTCGAGGCCTACGGAGGCCCGGGACCGTCGCCGGCTGCATCTGTGGGGCTCCGGGTGGGTCAAGGAGTGTCTTGCCGCCCCCCCTCTTGAAGGGAGCCCCTTACTTTCATCGTCGCCCTCTGCGCGCCGATCCGCCTCACCCGGCTGAAGCCCCAAGTGAGAAGAGGAGCTGGCTGACCGGGGAGGAGGCGTCCGGCGCTACGGGTGCCTACAAGAGTGTACCGGGACAGTGTGGTGAGTCACGGAGGCCTAACTCCTGCGGCGCTTCCCCTTACATTGCCCTGAGTGTCATTGTCGAGGAGCAGATGCCACATTGTACTTCCTCCGACTTCTCCCTCTTTGATTAAATGAATGAGGCCGAGCCCTGAAGTAGATCTAGCTCTGGCCTGGTTACCAATCGCATCCCTGCCTGCGGGTTATTCTTCGGGCTGCTTAGCTGAGGACTCTGTATGTCCGGTATTGCCCAAGAAGTATTGCCTAAAAGAGAATTCATGCATCTTAGATGTTCGTGGTGTTGAATACCCCCACAAGGGATGTCACCTTACTGAAAGTGATTGAGAAATGTACTAATGTTGATTGCCTACCTGCATTGAGATCCTAGTAATGGAATTACCCTGAATACACTTGAGCCTATGTGTTTAACTTGCAATCTATTACCTACAGTCATATGTGCTATTAGGAAGGGTTATTGCTACTGCCTTTTTACCTGCATGAGGGTCTCGTGGTCTGACGCATTTGAATGAATTTATGCATGTTTTAAAGTGAAATGAATTTACTGTTGCCCTGAGATTATCTGCCCTACCTATTGCTCTAACTTGAACCAGATAAAGAGTCTTGTTTTACGTATCAGCCTGGTGTGGTGTCTCATCATTGCGTGCGCATTACTGAGTCAGTGTGTGCTGCACAACTACTTAACATATTGCCTTCGGGTGCCTTCCTGCCTCGCGCCAAGCTACCGTGTCGGAATCGGTGACCCCGGTTCCAACAGGAAGGGTCCGTCAACAATAATATTGATCAGGTTGAAAAATGGAGAAGAAAATTAAATTGAATAAGGAAAATATAAAGAATGGAAATAACACATATTTACAGAGTAGTGGAGATATGTCCAACATTATAATTAGTTATAAAATAAACAATAATCGCAAGAATTGCCTAGGCCGGAGATGGTTCAACTCTAAAAAACACAAAATTGTCAAACAATAATCCATTCAAAAAACGAACCCCCTTACAATTGGTTCTAATCCGCAGCCAAATTGTAATAAATTTGCCTACTTCTTCTTTGAAAAGACAAAAAAGATCGAAAGTGATCTCTAGACAGCAATAGAGCACCTCCTGAGGATACCTCCAAATAGTCCCTGCCTCCCTCTGATCTCTCAGACCACGGACCTCCCAGGGCTCACCCTCAAAAACAATGTGTTGTGAAACACATACAAATCCGTTGATGAAAATGCCATTCTTAATATCTCCACAACACTCAAACCTTCAAACCACTTTTGTGACCCACTACCATCTAACGTCTTCAAGGAGATTAAAAAGCCTTTGCTTTCACTCTGGACCAAGATAGTGAATGCTTCACTACTTCAAGGGGCTATACCAGACAGCCTAAAATCAGGACAAGTAACCCCCATCTAAAAAAAACCCTCAGCAGATCACTCGAACCCAAATAACTTCTAACTAATCTCCACCATTCCTTCTCTGGCAAAGCTCCTGGAGAAATGCATCCATACCCAACTATGCAATCACATAAATCAGTTCCACCTTATTGACCAATACCAATCCGGCTTCCGTCAGGGTCACAGCATGGAAACAGTCCTTTCACACATAGTTGACGACCTCCTTAAAATGCTAGATCAGAACAAATCTTGCCTCCTTATCCTCCTGGACCTCTCCTCAGCCTTTTATATTGTCAATCATGACAGGCTACTTGACTTACTTGAATGCAGGATGGGGTAATCGGGGTCGTTCAAAACTGGTTTGCCTCGTTTCTACACAACAGAACTTAAAGAATCAAGGTTAACCAATACTTGTCCAATACCACACTGGTCACTTTAGGAGTTCCACAGGGGTCCACCCAATCACCTACTCTCTTTAACCTATTCATGGAGCCTTTAACCAAAATTCTGAAATTCTCCAACGCCAAATACCACATGTATGCAGATGACACCCAACTGTACCTAAAAATCTCCTCCCCTGAAGATATTAATCTACTCAATACAACTTTACAAAAACCCCTTAACTGGCAGACCAGAAACCACCTCAAACTCAACTTGCTCAATACTAAATTCCTCTTAATCACCCCACAACATCAAAGATTGAATGAAACATCTAACAGCTGTCAATTGCCTTCCACACGATCACTCGGAATAACACTCAACAAGAATCTCAACAAGCAGGAACACATCAGCACAGCCACCAAAGGAGCCACCCTTCAAATCAACATTCGAAGAAAAATAAAACCCTTTCTCCCCTTCGACCTCAAAACAGCTGGGCAAGCTCTAGTGGTTCCCAGGTTAGACTATGGGAATGCTACCTTATGTGGTCTGCTGAGATCCAAGCTGGCTCCAATAAGGGCGTCCCTTAACTCTGCTGCAAGGCTCATCACTGGATCCAGGAGAAACAACCACATCACTCCAGATCTGAAGGCACTAAACTGGTTCCCTTATGAGGCAAGGATACAGCTGAAAACTGCTTGCTTGACACATAAAGCCCTACACTTCAACACACCGAAGTACCTAGCTGACAAACTGGTGCTGTCTGGCAGCTGCAGATCCTCAAGGAGCACCAACACCTTACTGTTAAAATCTCAGATATTTCTGAGAAATAAAAGCTACAACCGAGCCCTCTTCGGAATGGCCCTTAGAATTTGGAACTCCCTACCCCCTGAAATCAGACTGAACCCGTCAATCACATCATTCAAAAAAGTCAAACTGTTTTTGATGAACAAAAATCTACCCCAAAACTCTCAGACTCAGTATATGGATGATTAGCTGACACAGTGTCCCAAAATGGGCTCTCACTCGCTGTCAGCGTCCAGGTGTATAACTCACTGACCTCCTCCCGATTTGCAACGGGTATTGACAACGATTTTGTTGCTTGGTTGTCATGTTTTCTTATTGCGTAACCAATTGTAAATTGCTCTGATACCCTACTAGGGTCAGGTTCGCGCTATATAAAACTTTATAAATAAATAAATAAAAGGGTGAACTGGGAGAAACAAACATGGTGGCCATATAGGAAGAATCTGTCATCAAAAAATGCTAATGATCAGGTAGGGAAACACAGAAGAAATGGAAACAGAAATGGTAAGAGGACATATTCTAATAGAGCACAGATAGTATGTACACAGACTCTACTAGACAAAATAAATATCCAATAATCACAAGAATTATTCAGGATTTAGGATTTTATGCTGTGACGCTGTAAATAATGTCCAAACAGAATGGAAGACTGACACTCCCTGAGATAATGTTGGAATGTATGCCCTTATTTTATGGACTTTGACACTATCCTGTCTACTTTGATAACTAGAGCCACCTCTGGCTTGAACAATTCTTGCCTCTCACCTTGCTTGCACTCAGAGGCTTCTCTTCAGTCCTTGGTGCCATCAGCACGGCTCCCACTGGTCACTTGAAACCTCCATTCAGTGGAGACATCCCTCCTGCACCCTTTCCATAGTGTGAATGCTTTCTGCTTTTACACAGCCTTTATTTATGCAGGCTGCCATTTTAAAAATTGGACTTCTCCATAATCTTTGGCAAATTCTTCCTGCTCCTTATTGGGTCTCGCCCACACATTTAGTTGTGGTTGGTCGCTCAATTCCCCTTATTTTGGATGCTCTGTTATTGGCCATTGTTGTCCTTTAAATTACGACTTTTGGGTGGCTGCAGGTATGATAAATACCACAGATAGGACCTTCTTTTAAGTACTATGACGATTTTTCACATTGTATTATTGTGTCCTTTCCAGTGTTTGACTTTACCCTACAGTTAACCAACACGTACTTCCCAGTGGATTAATGTGCCCCAGCATCCTGATTTTGACTTTTACAAAGGACGAGTGGCATGGGCCCTTTGAAGACCCATTTATTTCTTCCTTTTTTGCATAAGCATCACTGCTTTCCTTTTTTAAAAGCTTTTTTAGGTCGAGCCTATAGCGGCAGCGCGCATGCGCTGCACGCTTTGCGAGGCATGCAGTATTCAGTATGGAGTGGAAGCTCCATGGAAGCTCCGCCCACACTCCTCCCATCTTTTTCATTGGCTTGTGTCTTAAATGCTGCCTTCCGATTGGTTTTAGGCTTGTTAGTCCCTCCTTATGACGGCCATGTCGTCATTTGTATCCTTCCATGGTTACTGGCCCCTTTACTTCGAGTGTTGCACAGTATGCTTTTTTAGATTGTGAGCACTACTTTCTTCCCATGCCTCCCCCCTCCCGCAGTCCGTGCCTTCTCGCCCGCCCGCACTCCAGTTTGCAATGCAATAGGTCTCGCGTAAATGCGAGTCCTATTGCATTGCAAATGCTTGTTTGATTTAGGGAACCTAATATAAATTTTTTCTTACAAGAGAAAAAACGGGTACGTTTGCATGTTTACCGCACAGGTACACAGTATGAACTGATAGATATCTTGGTTATCTAAATTCTGGTTTCGTTCCCTAGAGCTAGAGACTCCTCGATAGAGAGAGAGAGAGCTCCCTCATCGACTGCCGCTCAACGTCGTATGTTTACAGTCTAGCCGTCTAAAAATGTTGTCCTTTTTTGTCCATGACCTCGAGACCGCGCGCCTCTTTTTCTCCCAAAAATCTTTGTGGTTTCACGACAAGGACCAGCCTGGACTATATCCCTTCTGGACACCAGGTATTATACTATCCTCGCAAACACAAGGAGATAATGGACGGAGTGCTGAAACTTTTCAAACACTCACCCCCAGTCACAGATCTGGGTTGAATCCATCATCATTCTTTAGCTCACTTTGCCACCCCAGTTCAGACATAGCTATGTGCAAATCAGTCTTGACCCTGTGCCTCATGGGAACAGTCCAGACCGAACTGCCAAGCCATGTCTTCCCTGGACCGGAATCAAGCATCCTGGGACCGGTTTCGGGCTAACAGCCCTCATCAGCCAGGCTAGCTTGAATCCAGTGGCAAAGTGAGCAAGGACCCACGTCTGGGCATACCCTGCCAACTTAGGGCGAACAAAGCAAACACAAGGAGATAATGGACGGAGTGCTGAAACTTTTCAAACACTCACCCCCAGTCACAGATCTGGGTTGAATCCATCATCATTCTTTAGCTCACTTTGCCACCCCAATAGAGACATAGCTATGTGCAAATCAGTCTTGACCCTGTGCCTCATGGGAACAGTCCAGCCCGAACTGCCAAGCCATGTCTTCCCTGGAACGGAATCAAGCATCCTGGGACCGGTTTCGGGCTAACAGCCCTCATCAGCCAGGCTAGCTTGAATCCAGTGGCAAAGTGAGCAAGGGACCCACGTCTGGGCATACCCTGCCAACTTAGGGCGAACAAAGCAAACACAAGGAGATAATGGACAGAGTGCTGAAACTTTTCAAACACTCACCCCCAGTCACAGATCTGGATTGAATCCATCATCATTCTTTAGCTCACTTTGCCACCCCAGTTCAGACATAGCTATGTGCAAATCAGTCTTGACCCAAGACTGATTTGCACATAGCTATGTCTGAACTGGGGTGGCAAAGTGAGCTAAAGAATGATGATGGATTCAATCCAGATCTGTGACTGGGAGTGAGTGTTTGAAAAGTTTCAGCACTCCGTCCATTATCTCCTTGTGTTTGCTTTGTTTGCCCTAAGTTGGCAGGGTATGCCCAGACGTGGGTCCCTTGCTCACTTTGCCACTGGATTCAAGCTAGCCTGGCTGATGAGGCTGTTAGCCCGAAACCGGTCCCAGGATGCTTGTTTCCGAGTTCAGGGAAGACCTGGCTTGGCAGTTCGGGCTGGACTGTTCCCATGAGGCACAGAGTCAAGACTGATTTGCA
Organism: Calotriton arnoldi; assembly: GCA_963921515.1. NCBI lineage: Eukaryota > Metazoa > Chordata > Amphibia > Caudata > Salamandridae > Calotriton > Calotriton arnoldi. The sequence goes on along the minus strand of CAWUFW010007803.1, from coordinate 196,413 downwards.
TATGGCTGGGTCTGAACTGAGGTGGCAAAGTGAGCTAAAGAACGATGATGGATTCAACCCAGATCTGTGACTGGGGGTGAGTGTCTGAAAAGTTTCAGCGCTCCGTCCATCATCTCCTTGTGTTTGCTTTGTTCACCCTAAGTTGGCAGGGTATGCCCAGACGTGGGTCCCTTGCTCACTTTGCCACTGGATTCAAGCTAGCCTGGCTGATGAGGGCTGTTAGCCCGAAACCGGTCCCAGGATGCTTGATTCTGGTCCAGGGAAGACATGGCTTGGCAGTTCGGTCTGGACTGTTCCCATGAGGCACAGGGTCAAGACTGATTTGCACATAGCTATGTCTGAACTGGGGTGGCAAAGTGAGCTAAAGAATGATGATGGATTCAACCCAGATCTGTGACTGGGGGTGAGTGTTTGAAAAGTTTCAGCACTCCGTCCATTATCTCCTTGTGTTTGCTTTGTTCGCCCTAAGTTGGCAGGGTATGCCCAGACGTGGGTCCCTTGCTCACTTTGCCACTGGATTCAAGCTAGCCTGGCTGATGAGGGCTGTTAGCCCGAAACCGGTCCCAGGATGCTTGTTTCGGGTTCAGGGAAGACCTGGCTTGGCAGTGCGGGCTGGACTGTTCCCATGAGGCACAGGGTCAAGACTGATTTGCATATGGCTGGGTCTGAACTGAGGTGGCAAAGTGAGCTAAAGAACGATGATGGATTCAACCCAGATCTGTGACTGGGGGTGAGTGTCTGAAAAGTTTCAGCGCTCCGTCCATCATCTCCTTGTGTTTGCTTTGTTTGCCCTAAGTTGGCAGGGTATGCCCAGACGTGGGTCCCTTGCTCACTTTGCCACTGGATTCAAGCTAGCCTGGCTGATGAGGGCTGTTAGCCCAAAACCGGTCCCAGGATGCTTGTTTCCGGTTCAGGGAAGACCTGGCTTGGCAGTTCGGGCTGGACTGTTCCCATGAGGCACAGAGTCAAGACTGATTTGCATATGGCTGGGTCTGAACTGAGGTGGCAAAGTGAGCTAAAGAACGATGATGGATTCAACCCAGATCTGTGACTGGGGGTGAGTGTCTGAAAAGTTTCAGCGCTCCGTCCATCATCTCCTTGTGTTTGCTTTGTTCGCCCTAAGTTGGCAGGGTATGCCCAGACGTGGGTCCCTTGCTTACTTTGCCACTGGATTCAAGCTAGCCTGGCTGATGAGGGCTGTTAGCCCGAAACCGGTCCCAGGATGCTTGATTCCGGTCCAGGGAAGACCTGGCTTGGCAGTTCGGGCTGGACTGTTCCCATGAGGCACAGGGTCAAGACTGATTTGCATATGGCTGGGTCTGAACTGAGGTGGCAAAGTGAGCTAAAGAACGATGATGGATTCAACCCAGATCTGTGACTGGGGGTGAGTGTCTGAAAAGTTTCCGCGCTCTGTCCATCATCTCCTTTTGTTTGCATTATACTATCCTCACCACATTTGTATCCCTTGCTGATAATCGACACTTCCGCAGAGCGGGAGTTGGATCTTGCTCTCTCTTTAATACTTCGTTGAGGGTGCATCTCGCTAACAGTCCGCTCTTCAGAGCCTGGTAGTTTATACAAATAAGCATATTGCAGGCACGGCGAGAAAGCCCCTTCAGTTAGTGGATGGTACTTCCGTGTGTAAACTGAGACATACCCTATTCTCCACGGAGCATGAAAGCTTTATCGTGCGGCTTAACCTCGCGCTAAAATCTAACTAATGGTAATATACATGGTGTTTTAATTCTCCCTTATGTTATAACTCACATGGCAGCAGCTGATCTACAGTCTTTGTCAGTGACATGCCTGTGGTGCGCTGGTCATGAGATGCTGATGTTAGGGCAGTGGAATGCCTTCAGTGGGGCTCTGATAGGCTGCTGTACATGACACTATAAACAGCGTGCGATGCGCACTTTCATTTTACAAGCAGCCAGTCACTTGTTTACTATATGCACGGGCTCGGCGCATGATCACGGCGCCCGCTTAATTTAATATGCATGAGCGCCGCACGACACAGCAACAAGAGAGGCTGACTGCTTGCTGCAGAGAAGAGTCTGCCTATGAAAAGATGGCGGCCCAAAGTGTATCTAAAGAAACGAAACCAGGAGCGCTGACTTCAACTTCTGTGCCTTGAAGCTGACATGTAAATCAGACTACGAAAGGAAGTGCTCTCTCTTTTGCATGGCACTTTGATTTCCATGTTCATGCGTGAGCCCGGGCTTTGCTCTCCTAACTCCGAGTTCCTCAACATGTTTATCACTGGTGGGTCATGTAATCTGATCTCCTTGCAAGTGTGCGTGTGTTTGTACAAATGTGAAGGATGGACTGCAAATTTGTTCCCACAGGGCGACAGTAACAAAAAGACACTTTAATTGGCAGTGTTCCTGTGGGATAAATAGGAAAGCTCAATATTTCTGTAAACTACTTAGGTCGAGCCTGAGTCAGCGCGCATGCACCTGCAACCACTGGTTCAAATTAAGCACTGGGTGGAATGGTGTATTTTCTAACCCTGCCGGAGCGGAGCAGGCTAAATCCCTACTACCCCTTTTCTGCCACCACGCTTCTACAGAATATTAACAAGCATTTGCAATGCAATAGGTCTCGCATTTACGCATGTTTAAGCTATTGCCGTTGTAAATGACAATGTCTTTTATTTATGTTTTAAAAACCAAAACCAAAATAAAAGGCATAGCCATTTATAATGCCAATAGCTCAAACTCGCGTAACTGCGAGACCTATTGCATTGCAAATGCTTGTTTTATTTCTCAGTAGACTGATTAGGACTCTATGTGAGTATTTAATGGCGTGTTTCACACTCCCACCCTTGGTGTTTACCACTGTTCTTTAAACGGGCTCCATACTCTATTTCTAAAGCTTCTTTCTTCTTTCGAACTACTTACAGCTGTATTGTCAACTTGCTTATGGGCTCCCTTTAAAATTTGCCCATGTCTTGATGATGTTCCAAAATCTCGAGGGGATTGAAACGTCATCGACCACTTTCTTATGAGTCTTTTAATGTACTATTTTTCATCTTATGGTCATATTTAAAAGCACTACGCTTTATGCACTGGAGTGACCTTATATCAGTGCATACCAAGCACTTTGTTTTCACCTATATTTACTGAGAATATAACTGATTTATGACTAAGAATTATAAAATATGGAATAAAGTATTTCTGATTTTTATTTTCTAACATTTACTGTATAAGCACCTTTGCTATCTCTTTGTATACGGACCAGTGCTGTTGCTAATAAACTGGAGAACCTCAAAATCATTCTATGCAAATAAAATAATGTGCAGATACAAGTAACTTTGATAATTAAAATAAAACATTAAATTAACATATATTTAAATATTTCATTTCAACAGCCTACTTAACTAAATATAGTTTCTCAGTAATAATAGTTGCTCTTAATGTTCAAAACAAAAACTAACCTACATCTCTAAAATAAATGAATAAATAAATACATATTTCTGTTCACATATATTACCATAAAATCTGGTTTCAGTTTTGAGTCTTCGTAAATAGAGAAAATGATATGCATTCTTTAGTTGGGTTCTTGTCCAGCCCTGCATGCTGTTTCCTGAATTATAAGTTGAAGCTTTGGTTTGTTTCAATATCATATGACTTTCAGATAAGCTGTGGATATAAATAGATTTTCATTCATTTAATAAACATACAATATAACATATTCTGTTCTGTGTTTGCTTCTAATTAATATTACTTGATTTCCCTGCACACCTGAAAAATAATGTCTTTCAGACTGCTCTTTATTTATGTGAAGATGCTGCCTTTTTGGCTTTATTGTGCAGACGAACAAAACTAGAGGGCAGTTTTAAGGCAATGCAATCAAGTCTTCATTGCGTTCAAAAAGACAATTCTAAAAGAAAAATACTTTGCTCTTAAAGCACCAGAGCTTGGATGTGAAGTGTTCACAAGCTGTGGCTTCTGGACCTTTGATCAGCCTGCAATGGCAGCTCAATTTATCTTGAGAGATCCAGTTTGAAATTATTTGCATTGGTGCATTGCATGCTACTGGACTAGGAGTACCGTTTTCTTCTATCAATGGAAACAGAAACTTTTAAACATCATTTAAAAAAAGTAAACACTGTCTGGGAATCTGGTGTTCTGTTATATACTCATGTTTTCCAATGGTGGATCTCTGTCTCCCAGATGGAAAGTGCCATTGGTAAGCAATGCAAAAGTACGTCACATGGAACTCTCAGAATTTAATATCTGTAAAAGCCTGTTATAGAGCAAAGACATCATCAAACAATTTCTAATGACAAAAGAAATGATTGAGAACCTTTACACAAACCATGGCAAACGTGTTACATTTTTTAAATTCCATGGTATGAAACCTGATATGAATATGCAAATTAGTCACTGCATCGTGAAAGCATGCAGTAGATAAGGTAGTTTAGGGACATATCATTCACTTAAATGAACATAGATGTGACCATCACTCCTGAAATAGTAATTTCATTCATTTATGTGCATTAGAATAACGTAGGAAAAAAGTTTCACGTTAATGGATTTTATTGCTAAGTGATTCAATTTTCATGTAATGAATATGAGATTAATAAGACTAAAAGAAATGTATAATTAAGTTTGTTTTACATATGAAAATAAACTACGTCATTTCATGTTATAATATGTGCACTGAAAATGACAATAGAAAAGTAGGTGCTACATGAATATTCTTAGATGTATTAGCATGAAAACTTCATTAACATGTATTACCACATATGTATTAGTTGAAAACTACATAAAACGATAAGGACTAACATGTATTTTTCTATATGTACAATGATGACACTTTTAAAAGTTTATGAGTACCGTATACCTACATGTATTAATTATGATCCGATTGATGAGATTATTAATGTATATACATATTTTGCAATACTAAGCTATGATTCCTATTAACGTATGATTTTAAATAATCAATATGATTTAGTCGTGTATTAGCTTAACTCCATGTAGGCCCCACATCTTACTTTTCCGTTTCAGTGAAGTCATGGACTGAATATTTTAAAGCTTGTGAGGTTTAGGAAAATAGCGATTCGTATTGAAATGGTAACTGTTTCCTTTGACATCTCTCGGACTGAATAGTGTGTTTGCACCAATTTTTGCTACAGTATGAAACAGCTGCCTGGGAAAGGGACCTTTTAAACGCAATTGCCATCTTTTTCAATGTCCTGTTGTTCGATGTGTCCTATGCTCACATGATCTAAGGAACAACGTAATTGAATCCACCTATTCTTCCGGATTTTGTATCTTCATTCCTGCTACATCACCTTCATCTTACTTTGTACTGATCAATGGAACTGAGTGGTCTGACAATTTAATGATGCCAAGGGGTGTCACCCCAGAAACCAATCGAGTATAAATATTCATTTTATGAGAACTGGCTGCTGCTGTCGTGACTATTCTATGGTGTGCGACAGGGTTTCTGACCTTTCGAATCAGATTCCCATTCTGCTGTTGGGACTTGGACTCGTTCCTGCTGATCAGTGTCCTGACGCAGATCGAACCTTTCAGACGAGGGGTTCATGCCATGCAACTGTAAGTCTTGATGTTATAGAGGCAGACAGAGACAGAACTAATGTCTTTGTCTTGACGAACTGGACTGACTACCTGTAACTTTGCTGTACTTTCCTAAGAGTCCTTTTAAAGAGGCTCACCTGGTTGTCTATCCCTATCGGCACATACGCTGTATTTACTCAGAATCTACCTCGACTGAGGAAGATTATCTCATATTCCGCTCATCAAATTCCTTAGAATTCAAAAGGCTTGGTATTATTCATTAAACCTATAATAAGGTGAAAATTATAATGATTGGGGTTCTTCTCAGTGCACAGACACTAATCATAAGGATTTAGTGAGGTCACGCTGGTCGAGATTTTGCTTGGAATGTGTGATGTCTTCGAGTGAGCGAAAATCGATATATTTCTTTTTAGTGGAGCAGACAAGAGTTTATTTTGCGAGCCTTTTTCTAATATTGCTGATTTGCAACCTTCTTGTGGTGACTTTTGTTTTGATAATGTTTTGATGGGGAACTACGAACTGAATTGTAAAGGAGGGGCAGTCGCTGCAAGGGGTTAAATGAAACCATAGTGTGTCATGCTACGATTGGTCGGTTGGTGTGGAGCCGCGCTGGGATAGGTTGACAACGTCTTAGAGAGCCATGCTGGTATTAGTTGTTAGAACGAAAACAAGGAAGTATTTCCTAGGAAATAGGCTATTCAACAATATGGAACATGTTATATACGAATTCTAATTTGAGGAGACAGTTGTATGATATTAAACCACTCCTTAGACCTATGCAATTTGAAGCTCTTGGAGAATGGAAACATGTTGCCCATCAGAGAGAGAAGCAAAAATACCAGGGAAGAAATAATAATAAATAATACAAAATTCATCATCTATCTCATTCTCACTCTCATCCATTACTGCCAATGTTTGAGCGCTCTCAAGATGTTTTTTCTTTTCCTTGGATTTCTCTCCTTCACCCTTTCCTACAACTAACACAGGATACATCTGTGTTCCTTCCGCAATATCTGTTCTAATGACCATAGACCTGTAGTCCCACTTTATCAATCAGGCAACAGAGGACAGCAGATACACTCATTGACTATCCCGCCTGGGATGGGAGGAGTCAACACTATTCCTCCTGGGCCAAGTGTGGAGCAATTGAATCCAGCAACGATGATTACAAAATCCTGATAATTCCCTTAGAGGAAATGGATTAGAATTGAGTGTGAATTTGGCTCATCCAAATGTATCGACTGATCAAATGAGACCGATCCCATTTCCAGATTTAACAGAAAGGAATATGGAAACGCCTTGTAGAGGAGCTCAAATTATGACAGGGAGAACTTTGCAGTTAAATACCTGAGATTCTGAAATACCTACTACACCAAGCTTAGAGGGAGCAAGTGAAGGGTCACCAAGAGACCTTTTAGAAAGGCAGATAGGCCCTATACCACAAGAACTTGATGATTGGATTAGAGAAATAGCTCCATCTACGTTGTTCCGGCTGTATATTTTTACTGCGAATGGGGGTGCAATTATGCCACTGGTGTAATTTTGGGAATTTCACATAACAAGCTCAGCGTGAAATTTTCAAATGAAGCAAATTATGGCAGTGCAATTTCAATTTTGCCCGGGCCTACTTTTCACCTTCTAGGTTTATTTATTTGTGCTGCTTATAATATCAGGCTGACTTGTTGCTCCTTGTGTCAAGACTTTTCCAGCCTTTTTTTATTCCATGCTATTTTGATTCAGTTCCCTTGTTTTCCTGGGCTTTCCTTTGTGTCAACTGTATTTTGCACCTCTTGTACCTTTTGGATACCTCCGGAGTCCCTGTTTCAGCTCTGTTGTCTTATTTTGTTCAGGTGGTTGGCCTCTGTTATGAGATTGGCATTGCAAGTACTCCCCACACGCCATTGGCAACATCACAGCTCTCACCCTTGATTGACTAATTTCCGCCATCTTGCTGGATTTCTCTTAAAGAAATAGGCCCCTTCTGCCCCTCCTCTGTGCCTATCACCAGATTCTTACTCTGGGATCTCATACCAGGTTGGCAGATCCCCTGGGTCTTGACCAGGCTTGCTGCCTTCTCTCTCAAGTTTGCCGTCTAGTCTTTCCTCTGGTTCTGCCTGGAAGTCCATCCTCATCTTATCAGGGGCACGGATGCCCCAAGATAGACCCTTTGTGTCTAATGCCTGGGGAAGGGAATGGTGAGTCTCATTCTCCTGCAACCGTTCCCACTCTCCTCCATGCGCTGCAGCAGGGTCCCCTGCTCTAGTAGCTGGCTACATGGTTTTTGAGTATCTTTCAGGGGCAGGACACTTTTTAGGCAGAGGTCTTACCTGCCCATGACCAGTCTTCCTGCAGCTGTCTTCAATACCTGGGACTGGGAGGCAAGTTAACTTACACCACCTTCCCAAAACTTGTCTTGCAGTACCTTGCCAGTGCTGTTGATGCTCCTTTGAGTTAGCACCTTTCCCTGCCTGCAGTCCTGACCCTCTCTGTGGGGGTCCGGCCAGGCCTCACCCATCTCCAGGGCTGATCTCCCTGGTGGTGTCTCAACTTTTGATCAGGCAGCCTGATGCTGCTCTACCACCTCGCTCAACACCCTCATCTCACCACCTTGCTGGATCATCCCCTTTTCCTCCGCTGCTGCCTGTCCTCGTCCTATCTCATTTAATCTGCTCTATGTTGCCCTCTGCTTGTATGTCTCATTTCCACTGTCTGCCACTTCTTTTGTCACATGCTCATGCTCTGTGGTTTGTTTAGGTTTCTTATTGTAGCCACATTGATGTCATCAGTCAGTTATGATGAACACAAGTTGGCCTTCTGGACTGGTGAGTTTCAATACTGTATATACTGAATTCCAAGATATTTGCCCCTATATTTGACTATATTGAACTTTAGTTTCCATCCTCCAAACAGACTATCATTATTCTGACTTGTCTGGACATTGGTGACTCTATATGGAACTACTGTGTGCCTATAGGAATATGGCTTTTGAGGTTAGGATAATCAGTTGCTTTTAGACGTATGCAAAGGATACCTTTCATTTGAAATGAGCTGGGGTCTGTGGATTGACTCATGGATTGTCCTGCATTAGGTCATTAGACTCTGCTCTATTTGATCAGTTGCCTATGAACTATAAGTTGTATTTCACAAAATACATTTCTTAGCTTGACTGCTCATAGAAAGTACCTAAGCTAAGAGATTATGACCTTTATTTTGGGTTTGATCTCTGGCCTTTAAGTGCTGCTCCCTGAAATGTTTGTGTGCATGGCTTGTGAGCAAGGAAGACAGGCAGAACAGATTATATCAGCATTGCTAATGTTGTGTATGAAGTTTTCTTCAAAGCCCACATAAAACCTCTAGCCCATACCATGTGAATTCTAGAAAATTTCCAGCACATGTTGAAGCCCTCCAGTAGATGGATAGCACCAAGAACAGTGCATCACTTTGGTTAATGTAGCTTTGCTCTGGTTGGTCCTGGACTGCTTTCATATCATATTCAACCCTTCTGAAATGGATCATGTGTACCCATGTGGGCAGATGCAACGGAGTACCCTGTCTGTCAAACTGATGTTCCGCCTGCCCTATTTAGGGTCGGGAGGACCGCTATCTTTCCAGTGACTGAGCTTCCATTGGCTCCATCGATTGAAAGCTTTCTCTGATTGCTTGGCGTAGTAGGGGCTGTCAGAGGAAGGGCATTACACTGCCTGCCCTAAATAGAGTGGACGGTATGAAGTCCTTTATGTTCTGTCCCTCACTGCTGGATAAAATCTGGTGGTGCGGGACAGAAAAAACAAATAGCCCCCACACCCAGAGAAACAACTCCCTGGTGGTGGGGTCCAGTAGTGTTTTTTTAAACTTTCAATAACAAACTTCCATTTTTGGAATGTGTTTTTAAAAAATAAAAAGTTTGATGGACGGCTGTCAAACCGATGACTGCTATCCACCAACCTTTATGTACCTTGACAGGAACATCCATGATGGTGGTTCCTGTCAAGGTACAGAGCTCACTGCTGGGCCGGCAGTGATCTTTGAATTTGGCAGACAGTAGTTCGTCAGGGTGGCAGAGGTAATGTACTCCTCCACTCTGATAGACGGAGCACCATCTGCCAAACTCTAGATGTGGTCCTTGATATTTTGTCCCCTCTCTTATGATGTTAGTGTGCAAGTCTGCACTATCACACGTCCAGTTTTTCAGTATTTGGGCAGTATTTGTTCCTAGTCTCCCCACCTATGCCTTGCCTTAAATGTTTGTCTGAAAAGAGACATAGACATTTCATGCATATCCTCTAAATGTGTTTCCAACTGCCCCTTCAAAATCAGAGTTATAATCAGTCACAACATTTTCAACCTTTGGTTCCACTTTCTTGGTGCAGAAGCCTGTTTACATTCAATGGAATGGGTCATGTAAATCAAGGTGCCTCAGTCTCTTGATAATATTTTCTTTGTGTGACTCAGACTCCCTTGCAAATACTCTCCAGATCTTTCCCTTTTTATTATTTTTTTACCAGTAGGAGGGAGAATGATTAATGTCAGGCTATTTTTTTTTATCTCTGTCCTCCTTTTACTTTTCAGATCTTCAATTTAAGATGGTTCCACCATCATCCCTCACTGACGTCATTCCCTGTAATCTATAATTGTAGATGGCATACATAGAAGAGGCTGGTGGTGAGACCTACATATTATCCAGTTCCTCCAGCATCAATAAAGATGGTCACTTTTTTAAGATTTAGATACGCATCACCAATTCTACTTTTTAAACCATGCTCATGTTTCTGACTCCCGCTGGGCTATCAACATTATTGCAGATCTACACATAATTACAGAGAGGAATATCTTATGCCACAGCTAATCAACATCTCTAATGAATTAACAAAAAACTATTGATCAAGGAGTAATTCATATGGCACCCCGCCCTTTTTTTGCTGAAAGCAGATTCAATTTTGCTTGGATTCTCTTTTGCCTAACGCCATGAAACTCAATGTACTGCCCTAGGGCCGCATGCGGCCCTCCCGACCTTTGCATGCTGCCGCCTGTGCAGCAGCAGCAGCAGCAGCAGCAGCACTGGGCTACTGTTTACTCAACTCAGCACTAACATTAAAATAATGTTAAATATACAGCAATCACTTAATTCGGGGTTAATTGCAGTTAAACAAAAGGAAGTAACTAGGCCCTTAACTTTTGGAACATGGTCATTATTAAAGACAGCAAACATGTAAAAATACAAGTCTTTTCAAAATTCAAAAAGTGTACTTCATTGACCTGTTTAACAATTTCACCTTAATAAATAAAAATTGTAGCAGTGCATTCAGAAGTTATTTTTTTAAGTGGTTTTCATACATGAATCTAGAAATGTTCATGCTTCCCCCCCTCCACCCTGACAACAATGCCATTAGTGATTACATCCAAGCACAGGAGATGGTTTTGTACAGCACACATCTTGAAGTCATGTATTTCGAAGTCCTCATATATGTGATAATGAAGAAAAAATGGGGAAATTGAAATAAAATTATTGCCCAGGGTCACACAATTTGGTCAAGTGGAGAAGCCGGGATTCATCCCAGGTTTTCTGGTTTCACATTGCGCAATTGAGTTCAGCCACTAGATATTCATGCTTCGCTTCCACTAGCACAACACCCACTTTACACCCCACCCTTCCCCGCTAGAATTAGTGCGGCCCTCGGTCACACCAAAGACCAGACTTTGCGGCCCCAAAGAAAATGCTTGTGAGTACCCATGGCCTAACGTTTCACCCATTTCACATCTGGTTTACCGCACTATCTCTCCTTCCAAGGCTTTTCAACATGTTGTGAGACTTTTGTTTAAGGTGTCAGGAAGTGACCAGGCTCCTGCAGGTGAAAGAAAAAGTAGTAGCTTAAAGTGCTATATTTCAGTTTATCCAAGACCTCAACTTAGTTACACAAAGGTGCAGGTCAATCAATCAATCAGCGGTTTGTATAGCGCGCTACTCACCCGTGAGGGTCTCAAGGTGCTGGGGGAGGAGGGGCTATCGCTCCGGGTCAGTCGAAGAGCCAGGTTTTGAGGTCCTTCCTGAATGTGTGCAGGGTGGGGGAGCGTCTGATGTTCACAGGGAGGTCGTTCCAGGCTTTCGCTGCGATGTAGGAGAAAGTAGGTGAACTACAATCTACGTAACTGTCTTTTAGAGATTTATGTTCAGAGTGCTAGGATTAAGATGTTTTATTGAGCCCACTACAGAACAAGTTGCAACAAGCATTGGCATAGCCAATAGGTCTCGCCTTTGGGACCTTATAAGTGTTTAGCCATGCAACACTTGATGTTGTTGCACCAAGGATATTGTACTGGATAACTAAACACTTATGAGGTCCCAAAGGGGAGACCTATTTGCTATGCCAATGCTTGTTTGTTTTTTTAAAGGACAAGCAGTGCTATCAGGCTCCGGCTGCCACTTAGTCCACCGCATCCCACGTAGACGCTGCAGCCATCTTTGAGAGAGGTAGAGAGGTAGAGAGGTAGAGAGAGGTGTAGAGGTAGAGAGAGGTGTAGAGGTAGAGAGAGGTAGAGAGAGGTGTAGAGGTGGAGAGGTAGAGAGGTGTAGAGAGGTAGAGAGGTAGAGAGAGAGGTAGAGAGAGAGGTAGAGAGAGAGAGAGGTAGAGAGGAAGAGAGGAAGAGAGGAAGAGAGGTAGAGAGGTAGAGAGGTAGATTTACAAAAATGTGCTTTATTTGTGCGTTCCTGATTCTGAAATATCTGCACATTTCCTTGCAGACTTTTAAACGTTGCTGTGTGCTAGAAAAAGTGCATGCCTTTCACATCAAAATTGTAACATAAATCCTCTCACTCTGAAGTTTGAGGAAGAAAAGTAAACACCAAGCTCCCTCGGAAGACAGAGCATCACATTTGGCCTCTGTCTTTGAGTGCACAGCAAATGTGACAAGATAAGAACAAGATTTAAAAGCCTGTTTACAGAAAGGGAGCGCCTGGAAGGATACAGTAAATAAAGAATGCTCTTCACGAGGGACAAACTCAAGCTGGACAGCCTAAAACAAACCAAGCCAACAAATAGAAAGCAAGCAAGTGCGATTATATAAACACAAAGCCAATTGTAAGCTTTTGAATGCACCGTCTGGTAGGCTTTGACCTAAAAAATATGTTTATGCTAATATTTCCAGGCAACATACAGTACATACACCAACACTGTTGTTTCCATCATATGCACGTGTCTCATAGTACACATGCTCACCAGCAGACAGGTTTCTGAGACCTATTGCAGCCAATAGGGCCTTGCAGTATTGAGTCCACTCCTTGCCCATGATTCGCTCCTGCTTAGATGACTTTTCTGCATATTTTTGTGTTTGCTCTGCCTAAAGAAGCATTAGGGCCTCACCGTGTTGACTGGAAGAGTTGTAACCTTCCGCTGCTAACATGATTCGACTTTCCTTCAGTGGTACACGGGAATGCACGGCTTTCCTTACCCGCCACCGTTTTAATCCATATAATTTAATGTACGTTTTGCAGGTTTGAAGTTTGTGTAGGAGGTATATACTACCACTCGGCCTGTGCTGGCAGACCCGTGGCCCTGATAGCTTCACCCTTCATCTGGCACATCTGTGGGTCAGTCGCACTCTATGGAAAGTGGACTCACACGGGGCAGCGGACTGCAGACCCCTCCATGTGCGTTTCAAGCATTCATTTACATTTTACTCGTATAACAGACAAAATAAACAACCGTCCAGGCATGTAGCTGACACGTTTACTGAACTGCTTTTCGGAATTTAAAATAATATTATATGTAGCCGCGATACGTTTACCGAACTGACTTGCGTAACTTAAAATATTATCAGTCAGTGATGGTTCTCTGCACCCCCAACCACCACATCCTCTCCCAGCCAATATGTGGCCGACTACTGCTGATGCCCCGCTGGTACCCTCTAAATCTGTTCGTAACCTGGGAATTTGCTTTAATGATGAGTTGACTTTGGAAAATCAAGACGGTTGGGAGTTGCTACTCCCTTATCAGAGTTCTTAAAAAAGTACTCCCCATGCTCCCGGTACATACTCGTGCTCTGGTAGTAAGGAGCGTCATCCTGAGTAGGATAGATTATTGTAATGCCTTGCTATTGGAGTCTCCTAAATACTTAATGGGGAGACTGCAGAGAATCCAGAATATAGCAGCTAAGTTGGCCTTGACGAGACCTCGTCAGTCCTCCTCCTCTCAGGCTCTGATGGACCTTCATTGGCTTCCAATCCTGCAGAGGGTTCATTTTAAATCCCTCTGTGTTGTGTTTAAGGCATTGCACGGTCGTGGGCCATTACCTTTGCAGAGGAAATTCAGTTGGTATGTTCCCACCCGTTGCCTCAGATCTTCCTCTGCTAACTGGGTGAAAGTGCCTAGGGTCAAGAGAGCTAAACTGGGGGGCAAGCTTTCAGCGTTGCTGCTGCAAGACTTTGGAATAGCCTACCCACGGAGTTGCGACAGATGACGGATTTTATGCCTTTCAGGAAGAAATTGAAGACCTGGCTCTTCCCCAGAGTTTGATGCCTCCTACTCTTTATCACAGGCTCTCTTCCGTCTCTCAGCGCCAGGATACCCGGCGGGTCACAGTGCGCTCTATAAATAGCCCTTACATTACATTACCCCTTTCCCAGAGCTCTACAGTGATCAGGACGGCAGAGTCATCCTTTCATCTTTCCAAACTCGGTAAACTAAGAGGGGTCTGCAGTTTACAGGAATCGCAGAAGTTTTGTTATCCCACCGAGCTGTTTACACCAGTTACGAATTTTTGAACGGCCGTCGGAATAAACTCGAAATGGGAAACTGCAGTTAGGAACATTCCTTTCAAATGGTTTTCCTAAATCTTACAAACAAATGATCCAACTGTGAAAACGTTGATGTTTATTTTTGTTTAATTTGACGAAACACTGGAATCTGTGCACTTGGTGAACAGCTTTTATCCACCGCAAACCTGCAGTGCCGCACACGGAAGTAGTAGATACTGGAGTAAGTAACAGTATGCGATATCTAATGATAATCCGTCCGACGGTAATTCACGGAGCAGAAAGTAACTGAACTGTCTATAGCATCACCTCCATTGAGTAAAACGTGGGCCGTAAACTAAACTTCCTTCTTTGAAGAATATACTATGGTCCGAGTTCCCCCATTAGTAACAAATAAAGAGTAACACCGCCAAGAAAAATTTAGAGTTTTCATGAGCGCCTAAGGACGAATAATAACCCGTTTCTGTCAAAGAAGAGCACCTGGCGGTCACCTCGCTCTTGGACACCTATAGCGACTCTTATAAAATAAAAAATAAAAAAACCACTGAGCTCGGGTAAGGGATGTACAATACACACGAAACGTTCATTAACATGCCAATTTATACCAGCAAACAATGAGAAACTCTAATAGTGGTTGCCACCCGTCCCGTTGCCCGCTTCACGGGAATACAATCGCCCCAGAGCTCCAACTATAATAGCAGTTCATTTACATCATGAAAACCCGGTCTAGTCCCGGGTTATTCCTTTGCATCCTGATACATGTAGGTGATTTTAACACGATAACGGCTGGGCTAGAAGTCAAGGAGTGAACGCAAAATTCAGCAGTTGAATTCACCCTAATGGATGAAATGGTGGATCAACTTGCGACCCCTTGTCAGCCAGGGAGAACTCAACCGATTAAATACCCTCTGGGTGGTGGTCACTGGAGGCCAAACTACACTTTTCAAAACTAGTAAAAACAATATGAAACACAACATAAATAAAAGTTTACTGCAGAGGGAATGAATATTAGGGACACACTCAAGCTGAAATATGGGCTTCAAAGATGTCATGGAATGCCAGAAAATGTTTAATGAAAGCCATGAAATTCGGTCGGCTCATTCGCTTGTACTGACGCAGTGGATGGATGCAGCGAGAGGTTAAAGTAGTGCGGAGCTCTGTTTAGCTTCTATAAGTATAGAGTCTAACTGTTCCTCAAATCGTCAAATATGCCACGGCGTAGCATGGCGCCCTACACTCGAGCGCTTCAGTGTCCCACACAAGCGCTTAAAAATGTTACAATACAATAAATAAACAATACTTTTGCAAAGGGGCGCCATTACCTGCTTGCAGAGCTCACATCTTTTCAGCATGGGGCAGTGCTTCCAGTAATGCAGATCCAGACCTTCTTCCGTGAAAGACTCGTCCCTCTGTCCACAGAAGATGCACAAGCTGCAGTGGGGAGAAAAAGACATGTTTATCGTTTAGTTGTATAAGCCCCTTTCCCCAGCAGGACATGGCAGTGCGCGCTCTAGCTTACCCCAAGCGTGGGCCTCAGCCCGGAAACAGCTTGCAGTGAGAATTGGTCTTTTCTCTAAGACATTCGCCGATTGACAGCTCTGACGAAGAGCAATTATCTCTGAAGAGCCTTCCGGGGAGCTGGAGCAGGGCCATCGGACCTTCCATCATTGACCATTTCGGTTGATGGTAAAGGGGCCGCGGGGTGTCGGGTGGATGAAGTCAACGCTGGGCGGGCTTAGGTTTAAACGTGGACATTTGATGAGGGCGGCGCAGGCCAGTTTCAAGTTAATTGCTCAAACGCCATATTTCTACTTCAGGTGTGGGGTTTACCCACTGCAAAGAAGAAACTAACCAGAGCCGACAAACCAGGAACTTTCCCTGCACCACTGTAGAAAGTTGTGCATGCTGTTGCATTGAAATCTGTTCTAATCTGCAACCCTAGCGGCACTAGACCGCTATACAGCTTGCAAGCCAATGCGATAGCTAACACAAGAAAGAGTATACATATATACCTTTATTCGTGGGATCCCTGGTTTTTCAATTCCACGTAACTGTTACTGCATTTGTCTTCACTGTGAGGCGCTGAAAGCGCACTATCGGAAGAAAAGCGCGCGCGCCTCGCGCTGAAAGAGGAGGAGGCGGGAGGGGAGAGAGGAGGAGGCCTGCGCCTGTTTCCCTTGCGGGAGCGAGCAGGAACCATCTGTTAATTACAAACATATGGTTTCAAAGCTCGCTCCCGCAAGGGAATCGCCAAACGTGCACGCGTTGCCATTGAAAGCAATGCAACGCGTGCACGTTTTGGGCCCAAAAAGCGAATCGATTACAAGAGGCCCTCCTACGCAGCGCATGCGCGCTGCGTAGGCGAGACCTAAAAAGGAATGTTCATGAAACTGCTTACCTTTGGACAGAATTGCTTAGAGGACCAAGACTCAAGGACTCAACGGGTCATGGAGGGGTCAAACGCGCCATTACTTTTTCTTCACTCTTAGAGGTCTGTAAATAGATATGTTCTCTCATGCAATCTTGGGTCTCAGACCAAATGGAATAGAGGTTTGATATCGTCTACTTAGGGTGATGGGTGTTATTCTCAATACTTGTGTGTGGTGAAAATGCTCTCGAGGGGATACCAAAGGGGATGATGGACGGAGCGTTTGAGCAAATCAAACACTCACCCCCAGTCAACTGATCTGGGTTTAATCCATCATCATTCTTTAGCTCACTCCACCACCCCAGTTCAGACATGGCCATATGCAAATCAGTCTGACCCTGTGCCTCATGGGAACAGTCCAGCCCGAACTGCCAAGCCATGTCTTCCCTGGACCGGAAACAAGCATCCTGGGACCGGTTTCGGTATGCCCAGACGTGGGTCCCGTGCTCTCCATGCCACTGGAATCAAGCTATCCTGGCTGAAGAGGGGTGAAACCCTGAAACCGGTCCTAGGATGCTTGTTTCCAGTCCAGGGAGGACCTGGCTTGGCAGTTCGGGCTGGACTGTTCCCATGAGGCACAGGGTCAAGACTGATTTGCATATGGCTGGGTTCAAACTGGAATGGCATGGTGAGCAAAAAAACGATGGATTTAGGCCCAGATCTCTGTACTGGGGTGAATGTATGACATTGTTCTGCATTCTGTCCATCAATTGTTGTTTTTGAAAATGCTCTCGAGGACATAGAGTGCAGACAAAGGGTGAAGTAGAATATAATATAATAGACTCAATGTCGTTGTTGTGCCTGCTTGGTGTATTTTGAATGCCAAATATTCTCTTACATTTCACTGCTCCATGGAACGTCCAATGAAGGGCCACATTACCAACTAGGGTCCGGCTGTCACATAAGGTTTTTTTCCATGTTCATTTTTGCCGAATGTTTTAGTTCTGAATTTCTCCTACATGCAAACAATTTGTAAAGAGAAGTTGGCGCTAGGCCAGGGTGAAATATTTGTTACACTGGTGTAATTCCTCTTAAATTCTCCCATTTCGTGTTATGCAGCTTTCCCAAAAATTATGTTATCACACTACCTTGCGTAATTTCAAGTCGATTCAGGTAAAAATGTATTGCCCCCTTTTTTGTGTTATTTTATTACAGTGAACTGGTTAACGTCTAAAATGAATATGAAGCTGCATTTCATGTTAAAATATATTTGCATTTCATATAATTTCACGTAATCTCGTGAAATGTTTCTGAAATTTCGTAAAATTGCCCAAAAAAGGAAGCCACGTGAATTCCCCCCTAAGTTGACACGTAGGTCTTCTGGCAAATCTTGATTGGCCGCTTGTGGAAGGTCATTGCCTTTACCCACCTCAGGATACGTGATGCTTGAGTACAGGATCAGTACTCCGCTTGCCACTGGCGAAAGGGTTACCTACCAGTGTGCAGCACTGATTAGCACAGTGTCAATGACCATTAATGCCAGCTGGCAATAATATCCATTTTATGTCATCTGCACATGAAGTTGCCAGGTAGAGGACTCCAATGAATTTTCCAAAAGGCCTACAAGTATGACCTATGACACAGGCTGGCAAAATATTCACCACTTTGTGATTATAGGGGTTTCAGAGAGATGCCAGATACTTTGTCCTCCAGCTAGCATTTGGACTATAATGGAAAGAGTTGGCCCATTACTCCAGCAGTGCTGCAAAGGTAACTTGGAATGTGCCAATCAACCGATTTTGGAGTTAAGCTCTTCATGTCATGATACTCATGGTAGCCATTAAAACGCCTTTTGCAAAATACAACTTGATGACTAAGGGTGTTAAACCCCAAGAATGCCATCTTTGAGGTCACCTAGCGGTCTTGTTTGTAGGGGAACTTGGAGCTATGGGGCCACTTTAGCGAATAGAAAGTCAAGCTTTTAAAAGTGCACTCATGTGATAACAAAGAAAAAGGAGGCCCTATGAAATATCATTTGTGCCTAGGATCACACAATTTGGACCAGCAGGATAGCAGGTATTGATTCCAGGTTATCTGGTTTCACATTTTGAAAGTCATCCACAGATGTGTAACTGTGTGTCTCTCTTTCTCTCTCTCCTATTTAAATTAAAGGGTCACTGTTTTGTCCTTCATTCTTGGCTCAGAACAAGAGAAAAGGAGACATGAATAGCAGATTTGACTCGAGCCCCTACACCCACTCAAGAATGCATTTATTTGGGGGGTGTCACACCCCAAACACTCCTCCTGAAGCTAAGCCTCTGCTTCCTGAGTGGTACTCATTCAGCCACCTTTATGGGCTCCTTGCCTTTACTCAATTTTCTTTAGTATCAGCAAATACTGTATCTGAATGCACCTAAAGCAAATGTGGGCATGCAAATATTTAAATACACAAGCACTGCAATATCAGGCATGCGTTTTCCTATGTATGGAGGAACCTTGCATCTCCTTCTCTAATACCAATTGCTCCTACTTCAGGGTAAACAACTTAATGGGATATTTACATGAGTGTGGTGCACAGATGCCACAAATCAAGGACCTTCCTGAAAAGACTATCCTAAATAGTCACAAGAAGGCAAAACATTTTTTTTTCCTGAAAAGTGCATCTGACTTACATGGCAGGATAGCCTGCCAAAACCCCTGGACACCGAATTGTTGTCTACTCCTTTTCATGCTGTGTTATTTTGCACTGAAGGTCAATCCATAAAAGAAATACACTGTTACGTTGGTCCGACACCTCTAGTCGCAGAGATATACAGGGGCATATTTACTAAAAAATGACACAGCGCTGCGCTGTAAGCCATCTTGCTGCGCCAAGCTGCGTCATTAGGAAAGTGCAGGGTTGTGTTGTATTTACAGCAATACGACGCATCCCTGTGCTTTCCTAATGACGCCGCTCGGCGCGCAATGGGCTACCTAGCGCCAACGCAGGCACCCTTGCACCATGGTGCAAGGGTGCCTGCGTTGCAGGGATGATTGTTTTGTGCAGGAAGGTAAAATCATTGATGGCACTTTCCTCTTTCTATGTGTGCTGCAGAATGCAGCACAGATAGAAAGAGCAAAAACAAGGAGAAATAAAGGTATTTCTCCTTGTTGCACCACTTTATTGCCTCCCCTGGGGAGGCGTTAGAATCTGACGCATTGCCAGGTTTACGAAACATTGTAAATCTGGGAATGTGTCAGAATCCATAGGTGTTGCAAAGGAACACAACACCCATGGAACACCCCTTTCACTCAGAGGAACGCGTGAAATGGGTCATATTTATAGGGTGACCAGGCATCCCAGATTCCCCCGGACAATCCCGGTTTTCAGAGGACTGTCCCGGTGTCCACACATCTTTTGTTAATTCCAAATACATGTCCCGGTTTTTGGGACTAAGGTCAAGACTTCCTGTGCAGCAGAATTTATAGGTATTGCTCTCCTTTCAGGCGCCTCTGAAATATGACAACATTTATTTGTTCCTACCTGGCATCACAGGAGTAGGTCGCTGCCTGCTCCCAGCAAGGACACAGAGTGGGGAAGAGGGGCGCAGGGTGGAGGTCCTGCGATTGCTAAGGCTATATAAACATAGCCTTGTAAGTTTGTGCTTGTGTATGTATACACACACTACACAAATTTACAAGATTTACAGGTCTAGCATATATATATATATATATATATATATATATATATATATATATCAACACCACACTATTTGGCAAAACAACAAGTCGAGCACACACGGGTCCTGCCGTCAGTTACTCTTTAATAAAATCATCGGCATGACGCGTTTCGTCTTCCTGACTCTTCAGATGCCGCCAATAAAAATCAATGCTGTCCACACCCACTTTAAAGCACAATGCCTGCTACGATTGGTTAAGGCGCTGCTCTAGGCTGACGCGGGGGAAATGTATGAACCTGGAGCTCCAAGTCCATGTGGAGCAGACACACAACGTAAGTACTGCCCAAGTGGGCGGTGTCTGCTCCTCTCCCCACGCCTACCTCGATCTCTCCGTGGGCAGGAGGCAACTGTCAGGGACCCTCATCCCACCGCACAACATCCCGTAATTATGCCTCAGGCCACCTCTTAAGTAAGTAGTGGCACCCCATGTAGTCACAGGAACCATCTAACGGGAAAGTGGCGGTTTCGGCGTTTTCCAATTGTTCATTAGAAGTCCAAAGTTTGCCACAGTAGCCGCCGAAACTCTTGGGGATGGGTGCTCGAAACCTTGGCACTCTAGAGTGGTTGCACATATAAATTATTTAGGCCGAATAACGCAACGTCAACGCGTTTCGGTGCCTCCTAGCACCTTTGTCACGACGTTGATTCTCTCACAACAACCTCTTTTTTTATATGCATACAGGAAGTTCAAGCATTGCAATAAAGTGCATAGACATAAACAGAGGACTTCTCTAATTCGTTTTGGCCACCATATTGGAACATGTTCATACGACAAATATATAGATATTTAAATACATAAACCATCTTTAGCTTTTCCCAGTTCATACTCTAATTGTAAACCGATATACAGTATATCTATAATATTTACATGATATTAACTTCAGCCATCATTTTTATGCAATTTCATAAATCATATTTAGTTCCTACAAATCAACTGGCCCAATTCAATTCATAGTATTTCTTATTAATACATAATAGAACACGGGGGGAGGAAATATACTTGCTATAATCTATTCTCACAATCGGTAAAAGGCAAAATATTAACACAATTTTTCCGCTTGCCTGTTTGCGATAATCATTCTTATCTCTACAATTTGGCCCAAGTGGGCTTCTTAGATTATTCATAATCCAGTTAAAGTTCCTTGATGGAAAATATGTGATTCTTCATAGCAGCGTGATCCCCCAACCACATAGTAATCTACTTCGTTTCCAGGGTAATTTCTAAGAAAACAACAAAACACAGAAAGGATTGATAAGTTCAAGCCCACCTTACTTTGCTCTCCACTGATACTCGAACTACATTAAAAACAACGATTGTTTTTAATGTAGTTCGAGTATTACCGATTGTGAGAATAGGATATAGCAGAGGCTGGATTCGGGGGCCCGTTGCGGGCCCCCTCTGTGTTGGGGGAGGTGTTGCTGCACTGGAGGGGTACCCATGGTACCCCCCTGCATTTCCCTGCACTGCGTGGCAGGCACCGCGTGGTGCCTGCCATGTAGTGCAGGGAAATGCACAGCATGACATTTTGACATTGTGTACGGTGCTGCAGCCAGCAGCACCGTCCGCAATGTTAAATGCCCTGGATGCGCCCGCCAGTATGGCGGGCGCATCGTAATTGCAGTGGTGGGACCGCCGCATGTCTGGCAGGCGGTCCCAAACACCGCAACGATGGCGGGGGGGACTCGAGTCCGCCCACCATCGTAATGAGCCCCTAAGTCATAATAACAAATTTACTCTCACCTTTCATTGAGGATGGTTGTTGTATTTGGGCCCATTGTTGGCTGGCACCCCAGTAACCCAACCAACCATGGCCATTTTTGAAAGCTAGAAACTCAGTGAAATTCAGAGTGTTATGGATTGCTTCAATCCCACACATTTTCTTACCCTCAATGCCCTACAAACAGCATAACTATGCCTAAAAAAAATTCCTCTCACTTTCCATGAGGGCGGCTGCAGTATTTGGACCTGGGGTCAACAGGCACCCATGGAAATCTACCAAACCCAGATATTTTTGAAAACTAGAGACTTGTGGAAATCTAAAGGTTGAGCCACTTGACTCTGTATGTTCCCATGCATAGTGATAAGTGCTGAGGCCTTTTTGGATTTGTGGCTGCATTGGACTAGAAGGAATGAGTCCATTCCAAAGCAACTTAGGCCCTTCCCTCAAGTTTACTCAGCATTAGATCTTTGTCTATCATGTTGTAAGCTTCTCAGAGGTTGTGGAGTATGAGTGCTAACTTCTTGTTCCTCTCGAAGGACAGGAGTTTATTTGCCTGTGTAAGTTTGGTGCCTTTAGCAGCTCTGAATCTGAATTTATGGTCATTGAGGGTGAGATTCAGTCTACCAGATGTCGCGGCTATCATGTGCCATGCCTTTTCTAGAACTTAATGAGTGGTGTAGGTTAGAGCTTAATCAATAGATAGATAGGACCGGAGGGAGAGCTTTAGGGTTTTTCAGAAGAGATGTGATGATGAGGGCCAGTATCAACTTCTTTTCCTTGTTCGATGGGGGAAAACAGGAGTAAACTGAAGGTGGGGTAATCAATGAATAGGGTGACGGTTCTGGGTTACTGCAACTGAATAGCAAATCATGGTGATACTTCAGTTGAAATACAAGCAGAAATCTTCATGTTACATCACTTGGAGAGAGTCTTGATTGGTCATCTCCTTGTAAATGTTAAAACGTTCTCTTGTTTTCTGGCCTCACCAGTGCATTTAGTAAGGTAGGCATCTTCGGTTCTTTTCACTGCCCGAGATCATGATGGTCTCTTCTATTTTGGGGACATCCTTGTTGATGGTGTTTGAGGGCTGTTAGAATATGAAAGCCTTTCATTGGGCCCCCCTCATTGCCTATGGCTGCCTCTTCTGCATCTGTTGGAGGTTGGAGCAGTGGGTTGAAAAAGTCAGTCTTCTCGCTCCTATGTTTAACTCTTTCCTCAGGCACTCTAGTGTCAGTACCATTGTGGATGCTTTTTAGACATAAAGTCTTAATTTTCTACCTCTCTTCTCAGTTCCTCACTTCTCTGGCAGTCATGGAATGGGTAATCATGCAGAGGCCTGCCTCACACTGTGTATTTTGAGCTGCTACTCCTCCTGACAGTCTTCTCTGCTCCCTGCTACAGTCACTGGGCTGACTGGGGCATGTTGTGTGTGGCTCCTATTCGCTGCTTAACTTCCTGCAGACCACATGTCTTCTGTTGAAGTGTGTGATATCAGGTGCTGTGATTGCTTTTCCTGCTTCTATACCTATCACTGCAGCCTGGAGCTTAAACCCTGACTAGGCTGGAGACAGGTTGGCACCAATCTGGGCTTCTGTCTGACTGAGGGGGGAGGACTTTTCTCCATTTCTTGTGGTTCTGAATTATATCTTGAAATGCTCAAAAGCTTAGTGACACCCACTGCCCCCTCTGGGGACCTGGAAGATGGAGCCATGCTGAAGCACCAGGAACAATGTCCTCAATAGAATGTAGCTAGCTTTACCACATCAGGTTTTATTTTTTAGATCTTATTTGTCCGGTCCCAGTAGAATTTCTAGGCAGGAGGCATTTATGCAAATTGCATAGAGATTGTGTTGTAGCTTGCTTCAAATTCTTCACCCCTTTCATTTTTATAGCCTTTGGCTGAATGAGATAATTCGATATCATGAGACAACAGGAGGCGTAGTAGATTTGAGACATAGAGGCAAATAAAGCAGTGCTTAGACTATGCTTACAGTGACAGATTACTGGTTTATGTACTGTGTTTGAGTGCTAGACCCAGTATATGGCCAGCTTTTTATAATGACACAAATACTCTCTGACTGGAAACGAATGTCTTCATATTCTCAATTAAGGTTCTTACAAGTTTTGGTTGGCCTGTCAAGCAGGCTCAGACCAGCCTGTAAGTCAATCTAGCAATGCCGGAATTGCTGGCATGTGGGCCTGTTTCTTAGCAGTTTGTGGAAAATTGTTGTGGTCTGGTGGCCTGGTTTTTACTGGTTATTTCCCTGATATTACCATAATAAACATTGCCTCCAGCTAGCACAAATGCATATAGTCTCCCCTACCTTGGAGAAGATCTATATGGTGTGGCAGTAGAAGTTCAAAACTGCCCTAATTTGCAAATGTTGACCACCTTTTCAGCTGTCTGATTTGCTAATGGGGGCATTTTATTTTCCGTGCCCGGGCCTATTTACTCTCTGTAAGTCCAACCCTGCTGTTGAGCCACTTGAAAATGCCTAAGGATTTTCTTGGTTATGGTTTGTAGATGTTTTTACTGCTGAATATTGACACCAACAATGTCGTGGTATACTAATATTGAGGGCAGAATATTGAGGAGCAAAATATCAAAATATAAGTGCATATCGGGAAGTATTGATTACTATTCCTAACTCCACATCTATGCATCTTGGAGATATATGCACTGCCTAGGTACATAGATGTGGAGTTATTTATAGCAAATCTAGATTTACTTACCTGCCTTTATTTTATTTTAGATATCCTGTCCTCAATATTGTGCCCCATCGATATTGTTGATTCGATATTCATGGGGCACACCTTTGTAGATGCAGGGCCCACTCTAGGAATTCATCCAGGTAGGAGGTTACATACCGGAGGGTAGTGAATCACTTCTGCAGTGAAGTGACCAGTTATTTATAAATACATTAAAATGCAGACGAAGAGCCCAGCTTTAGTTTAATTTCACTGCTTAATACAATCGGTTCTTCTTTTGTTTTTCTAATATGTCTCACTTGTGTTGCTTTCCTTGGAGTTCTTGTATGCTCCACAAACACAAACTAAACATATAGTTATCCAATAAAGTAAAGGAATTGAAGTTCTATTGCGAGAGAGTGGGAGGCAGAGAGAGAAAGACACAGAGAGAAATAGTGTGAAAGCGAGAACATCTCCAATGTTCCTTTCTTAAAATGAGTTTTTATTTTACACGTTAATTTACAACTGTATTACAGGTCCTTTGCATTTTTCTGGGTGGTCGGAAGAAGCCCTGCAATAAAGTCTCTTTAGATTTTGTTACATTCCTACTGAAACCTGCGAAAAAAATAATTGGAAATGGTAAGCAGTTTTGTGCTCGGGCTCCCATCTTGAATTAAGGCTCCTGACCTCCTGCATTTGATATTCATTGGTGGTGCCGTCTGAAATCTTCAGATGACAGTGCTGCCGAACTGATGCAATCTGCTTCATCATACTAATAGGAGTCATTTGCAAATTCATCTGTAGCTGTGCACTGATGGAAATTAATTCCTCGCTGCTGGAAAACAATAGCTGTAGAAGACAGCAAGCAGCGAGCAGAAACCAATCATTTAGAATGTGCCCGCTGTTCCCTGCTGTTCTGAAAATTGGCTGCTTTTGCTTATACTACTTTAATGTGGTGAATTTCTTTGTCTTTTTCCGCACTTCCACAAGGTGTTTTTCTGCTTTCTTCTCTCTTGCTCCCAGTCAAACTATAATGAGGAAAATTAAGTCCTGGTCCCTGAAAATAAGTGGTAATTATTTTCAAAAAGCTTTATTAAATAATGCAATGTGAATAATCTATATTTAAAAATGAAGTGTGTTAAATGCAAAAATTGTAGTTGCCAACCATATTTAAAACCTATAGGTCCATAATATAAAAATGAAGCATGTATTCCAAAATTGTCATCACTGAAGATGCCATGATTTAACATGAAGGCACATTCATGCAAAAATACTTGCTTTTCACTTTAAATGACCATGCACTTTGCAATTTCAGAAGCTACTATCTATTAGGCCAAGAATGAACATTTGTTGTATTAGAGGGCTGATAGTGAAGTTCTCAACGCAAAAGATGTAGACGACAGGAGAATGATTCACAGGAAGAAGTTTTGGAAAACAAGAAAGAATGTGCCACAATATTCAAGGACACATGGTTCAAAGACTATTATACTGTGGTGAGAAGATGAGGAGTAGACCTGTTCCAAGGAGCATGCTGAAATCGTATCTGTGAACATGAAGAAGAAAGAATATTAATGTGGCAACATAGAAAACATGAGTTTATATTAGTGCATGTTCCTAAATTAGGAGCAGAGCGAAAAATAGGTTTGACAGAGAGCAGAGTGAGCAGCGCAATAGGTGTGTCCCCTGTCCCAGACTCTCTGAGAGGAGTTTTCTAGGACATCTCTTTATGAGAAGTCTTAGTTTATTTCTTGATCTGCTGTTATTTAAGCTAAAGCTTTTTGCTTATTCTTGATTCTCTCATCAGGACCCTTCATGGGTATCTGAACTGACACCTTAAATCCTTCCCCCATTGATCTTTCCTAAGTTCAGAATAAACAAGTTTCTTTATGGAACACGCTTTTTACATTTCATTGTATAGATGCTTTATTTAATTTGCTAAATTGACTTACCACATTACTAAATATTGATTTATTGAGATGTTAATCTTTAATGATGAAAATTAGAAAATGATACTTAAATAATGAATGAATGACTAAAAGATTTGAAAATAAAACCCTTTAACTCACGCTCAACTCTCTTTATTGACGGAACTAAATAATGATAATTGATAACTTTTAAGATTGATTTCAGCTCCTTACATCTCTGTCGACATCAAAGATCCATTGGCCTGTACGCTGGGTTCATGATTGAAGAGTAAGTGACAGTGGAACCCTTTGCTCCAACAGTGGTAGCAGACTACGGTTCATGTCATGAGGGAGGAGCTGAAATAATTAAACTCTAGTTTAGAAATGCCCATTTCCTTAAGCCCAAAGCCCGAACTTGATGATTGACGGAGTTGTGGTTTCAACGGCGGTTGCAATGTTGGAGGTGTAAGTTTCAATAAGGTTATGCATCGCTGTTATTTTTGTTGAGATTTTGTTATATTGTTCTGCTTGAGAATAGTGGTCTGTAAGCACTAAATGTAGAGCAGTTGAAGTGGTAATTGGATTTGAAGCAGTCTAAGATCCCGGGATAAACAGATGAAGTTATGTTGTTATTTGTCTGTTAAGATATGTGGTGTAGATTTGTGAGGTGCTATCGAATTGCACAATTGCGATATGGACTATAACAATTGCTGTAGTAATATTGATTACTATTAGTGGAGCCTTATTGCGCAAAGAGAAGCTACATCAGTTACAGTGATTTTCTGCTGGTTGAGATTTCATTTGTGTGTATAAGTGTAGAGAGGTTGGAGGGTGTTAAAACCTTATTCCCGATCGTTTCTTGTATGAATGAATTACTTGAATTTCTTTAGTGGAGCAGAAAAAGGTTATTTGTCTACTATGCTTGCTTAGAGTTGTAGAATTTGTGTACAAGAAAAAAATTGTAAAGGAGGGTGAACCTCTGCGATGAGTGAGGTGAGGAGTACGTCATAGTGTGCCGCGCTGAGATTGGTCAGTTGGTGTTAGAATCGTGCTGTTATTGATTAATGACGACACGGAGTGACGCACTGAGATTGGTTGACGAGTCATCAAGTATTAAGCTGTAACAGGATTGGAGAAAAAGATTGACATATTCAGAATTGCAAACAGAATTAAAACATTGAAAGTTGAATTTAATTACTGCACATTTATTGTTGAATTATTGCAAAAATGAAATGTTTTAAAGCCCTTAGAGATTTGATGACATGCGATGTAAGAGTTCCAGTTAGGGACGGTGAAGAGGAGCAACCAGAGGATATGCCAACTCACTACATGGCGACAAATGTAGGGCTCCATATATGTTTGTGGCTTTGTCAATGGTGCAAGGTTTCTAAAAATGAGTCCATTAAAATTTCCACAGCATGGTATATTTTATTTAAAGGCTATTTATCATTTAAGGGAGAACCTATAGGAGATGAAATCACACAGAAATTATTCAATCATTGAGAGAGGGAAGGAGGATTATCTTTATGACACCAGCTGCACAAGGTGAGACAGGACCATTTGAGGATGGAATTTTTCATTCCCTGTTGTTTGAAGAAATCACAGACAATAAAAAGACAGGAGGTGCAGAGAGATGCTTAACTAGCCAAGAAAAAGTAAGACCATTAGATGTCTCAAAATGGAAGGTGGAATTATAAGAAATGATTAGGGGTTGTCTAGACATTTCACATTTGTATCATTATCAGGAAAATTAACTGATATATTTGACTAAAGAAATCTCGAGGCGTGCAGCTTCCACACATGACACATTAACTGAATTGGCAGGAAAATATGAAGTGGATCTTTCAAAGAGTGTTCCATTACAAAGAAGCTTTAGGGCACAATTAGATGATGCAGCTATTGTGACAATGTGATCTTCAAGAATGCATCCACAAGTGGTGTGATTTTGACAGATTAGAGATTAGAGAGCAAGTGGGCAAAGAGACAGGAAAAGAAAAAGAAACCATCAGATGCAGAAGAAGCAAATAGTAAACCACCACCCCCAAATGAAGATGAAGCATTTACATTTCCTATGAGGGAAATACCAGGTGGAGGGAATGTGCATGCACCATGGAGTAGAGGTGATCTTACAACATTGTGAAAAAATTTCTGAAATTGAGAGAAAATCCTGCACAGTGGTATACACAAGTTGAAAGATTTGTTACAATTTCAAAGGTTTTGTGGACAGATTTTAATACTTTCTTTGACATTCTAGTACAAATGATTTGTGGGCTGAGTGTAAAATAGCTGTACAGTAGCCATGTTCTGAACCTTGGCGGGATGTTCATAACTGTGCACCATCACCCGTGGTAATGACGAAGTAGGATGAGGTGATTACCCTAATGAAAGGAAAAGTTCTAGGAAGAGACATTGATTGGCCGAAAATCAATACAACTACTCAAGAGGCAAATTCATTTGTGCATGCTTATTGCGAACAATTATTACACGTGTTTAAACAGCGAAGTGGAAAAGAAAATCCTGAGAAAAGTGATATTGGGAATTTTGTGTCACAATTTGTTCTTGGGTAGTGACCAGAGATCAGTATGCACAAACAGCAAAATGCAATTTGTTGTCAAATAAAACCATTAGATGAGATCCTCAGGAATGCAAAATACTGTACGCATGAGCAAAAAATGAAGCAGAAAAGGCTGAAGGAGAAATTTATGCTCACTCAGACAAAGTTGACACAGAAATGATTCCAGAATCAGTCATTTGGAGGGAATGTTAGTGGAATGCAAGGTGTCGGTTTTCAAAGTGGAGGTCAGGTTGCTCAAGAAGGAGTTGGTGTTTCACAGGGTAGAGGTAGAGGTGTTCCGATTGATCCGAATTCTGGAATAGACATTGGCGAAATCTTAGAGGAAGACCTAAGTGAACCATTTGTAGAAGGAGAAGTTAATGGCGACCAAGTGTCATTTCTTATTGACATTGGAGCTACCTAGTCCACTGTTAGAACAGTGGGAGTCCAAGACCTACCCCTCTCTGGAAAGAAGATCCAAGTTGGGGGAGTTACAAATAATAAATCCTGTTTCAGATAAAGTGCCTGTAAAAATAGGTTCATTTGAGGAGAATCATCAATTTGTAATATGTGATTCGAGTCCTGTAAATCTTTAGGAAGGGATCTTTTGCACAAGTTAAATTGCACCATTTACTGCACACCTTATGGTGTTGAGTTTCAAACGCATGATGAAGATGTTGAATTTAAAATGGCCCGACAAGGAATAGCTGTAGGAATGTATCCAGAAGAGGGCAGTCGAGGATTTACCTCCTGATGTGAAAGATACAGTGAACCCAGAGGTATGGGACTTTACAGGAATGGAGATTGGACTAATCAAAGGTGTAGAGCCTGTCTGAATTACAGTAAAGCAAAATGCAATTTTCCCAAGAACCTCATTTTATAACACCCGAGAGAGTTGAAGGAATAACCCCAGTGATTGAGAATATGCTAAAACAGGGAATATTAAAAGAAATTGACAGAAGCCCATACAATTCACCTATTCGGGGCTTACAGAAACCTATTGGGAAATACCACATTGTACAGGATCTTCGAAAGAGTAACAACATGTTTGTCCAGTGGTACCGAATCCAGCAAGAATACTTTTTCAGATTCCTTGCACTGCAGAATGGTTTACGGTTATGGATCTCTGTCAGGCTTTCTTCTCTATTCCGTTGCATGAGGAAAGTCAACACTTATTCTCATTTGTGTTTAGAGCTAGAGTCTTGGCATGGTGCCAAGTTCCTCAAGGGTATACAGACAGTCCATCAATCTTTAATCAGATCTTGAAAAAGATCTTGAAACTCTGCAGATGTTTTGCCATTCAGTTCTCGTGCAGTTCATTGATGACCTACTTGTGGCATCAAATACACGAGAAGCTTGCAAACAAGATGCAGTTGCTCTACTGAATCAAATTGCTGAGAATGGTAATAAGGTGACTCTGAGCAAGCTGCAATATTATCAAAAAGAAGTCCAATATTTGGGACATATAATTTAGAAAGGAATAAGAAAGGTGTCACAAGAGAGAGTTGATACAATTTTGATAATGAATCTACCAAGAACTCAGAGATAAGTCAGAATATTCCTGGGAATGGTTGGCTACTGTAGACAATGGATACCAAACTTTTGCCTAGTGACCAAGCCTTTACAGAGACTGATGCACAAAGATATGCCTGATCCGCTTCTATGTGTCAACGATTGCTTCAAAGCTTTCCTAAAGCTGAGAGAAAGTCTCTGTCATGCCCGGCACTAGGAATGCCAGAATACAGTAAAATGTTGAAATTCTTTTGCAGTAAGAGAGAGGACTGTGCTCTCTCAGTGCTTACTCAGATGCATGGATATTCACGAAAACCTGTGGCATATTTTTGGACTACTCTTGCCCGGCTACCTTAAAGCAGTTGCGGCAGTTGGTATTAGTATTGAGAGATGTGAGAGCATAGTGATTAAACATCCTTTTACAGTGATGGTTCCTCACTCAGTGGAGATTTTGCACACTTGAACAAAAACACAGTATTTGACAAACAGCATACTTACAAAGTATGAACAACAAATAATTGAGGTTGAAAATGTGGTGCCCAGGAGATGTTGCATGCTGAATCCAGCTACCTTATTGCCCTCTTCTGAAAATGAAATTAATGCGGATGAAGTTGAACATGATTGTCTAGATGTTACAGACCTATACACTAAGCCAAGGCCAGACATAAAAGATAAACATCTTGATGAGACCGATTATGCAATCTTTCTGGACGGCTCATGTTTAAGAAACAATGAGGGTAATTTTGAGCGGCCTATGCATTCTGCACAATTCAAGAAGTTGTAGAAACTTCATGGTTTTGAGGTGTTACCTCTGCACAAGTAGCACAGTTGATTGCCCTTACGAGAGCCTGTTGCCTTACAGCACAAATGAGAGTGACTATGTTTACGGATAGTCAGTATGGCTTTGGTGTGTTCCATGACTTTGGACAGTTATGGTCACAAAGGATCCCCCATAAGGGATGGGAATATATGAAAGAATTGTTGAATGTTTTGCAGCTGCCCCAGGAAATTAGAGTGGCAAAGTGTGCTGCACATAGAATTGGCAACAATTATGTCACAATTGGAAACCGATATGCAGATGAAATTGCCCTATATTGTGCCCATATGGCTTATACATTTAACGGAGAATATACAAATGAATCTGATGAGGTCACTACTTTCTCTATGTTGCTGTCAATAACTGATACTTGGGAAGAGATTAAAAGATTGCAAGAAGAGGTTTCAGAGGCAGAACAGCTAGGTTTGATCAGAGCAGGTTAAGTTACGGATGAGAATGACATTTGGATTTCAGCTGATGGAAATCCTGTGTTGCAAAACAGTTTCTTGTTTCCCATGGCATGACATTTTCATGGTCCTGCTCACGGAAGGGATGCAAGGGTTAGATTGTTTTGGCAAAATCAGTTTAATCCCCAATTCAGAGATCTGGCAGAATAATTGTGCCACAGATGTGTAACATGTCAACAGATGAATGTAGGATGAAGAACACTAGTAACCATGAGTCACGTAGGAAGATCAGGTGGACCACTCAGTAGAATGCAGTGCGACTTTATCAAGATGCCTTCGTGTAATGGGCTGAGATACATCCTGGTTATAGTCTGCATTTTTTCTCGATGGGTGGAAGCCTACCTAACACGGAGAAATAAGTCTTACTGTAGCTAAACTGCTCTTGCGTGAACTCATACCAAGGTACGGATTTCCAGTTTCTCTGAAGTCAGACCGAGGGACTCATTGTAATAATGAGTGTGGCTCTTCAAGTGAAACAGAGATTACATTGTAGCTATTGTCCTGGGGCTTCAGGAATAGTGGAAAAAGTAAATGGAACTGTGAAGTCTCAAATGGCTAAAGTTTATGCTTCCACTTTTCTGAAATGGCCAGATGCATTACCACTGGGTCTGATGAGTCTTCAAAATACTCCTGACAGGATAACAGGATTTTAGCCTCATGAAATCCATGTGAGAAGTGCAATGAGGCTGTCTGCTGTACCTGCAAATGCAGTTGTGAACATCACAGATGACATGATACTCGATTACTGCAAAGGACTGGCTGATGTGGTGCGTTTTGTTTTTCACCAGGTTGTAGCTGTCATTGTCAATCCACATCAGGAGCAGTGCCATGACCTTATCCCCAGTGACTGGGTTTTGGTGAAGAAGCATGTGCGGAAGTCCTGTTTGGAGCCAAGGTGAAAAGGCCCCAACCAAGTTATTCTGATCACAAACACTGCTGTTAAATGTGCTAGGATACCTAATTGGGTGCCTGCATCGCATTCTCAAAGAGTAAGGTGCCCACATGAAGAAATAGTGTTCTTTAAGGCAAACCAGAGAGCACCTGTGACAGTACATCCAGAAGAACAAGAAAGGGGTGAAGAACAGCAAGATCTCACATCAGTACAAGTTCCTGAAATATCACTGAGTATCACAAAGGCAGTTGAATGACGCAGATGAAGGAACGAGTCTGAGAAACGAAAGACAAATTTGGAGATTTGAATGGCCAAGTGGTAAAAGGCAATTAAGATTCAGTTTGTCAATTGCATGTATACCGTCTACAATCATTGAAGAAACAGAATCTAGCGGTTTAATGACACAGAGGAGAATCAGCAGACACTAAGGAGATCCAAAATAGCAAGAGTACCATGTTCAAGGTATTCAGCACCTGAATGGACTTACTATTCGAGAAATGTGCTAAGTGGTTCAAATCAAAGTCCAGATGAAAAGAGCTCCAAATAGTTTGAACCTCCATGAAATGCCACACTGACAAACAACATTGCTTAAAATAAAAAATTTGAAATAAATATTGCAATTGAGAACTTGATGAACAGTATTAAAAGAACTTGAGAATGAAAGCATCTTCAAGACAAGTGATTAACTGTGTTAAAAGTCAAGAAGTAAAAGAAACTGAAATAATAAAAGAGTTAATAAAAATTTAAAAAAATTAAGAAGAATTTTTCTAGGTCTAAGGCTGCAGTAGAAGAGTAGAGACAACATATTTAGCAGAAGACGGAGCAGGGTTAGGGATGACTTACGAAGATTATTGTATATACGCTAAATAAAATAAACTGCAAGTCAATTTTCAAAGGTTTTGTAACTTGTTGTTATTTGTAATCGGTACAGATTCATGGTGCAAGGAGACAATAGATACATTACAATGTATCATTGACTATATCCCGTCCTACATATCAGTTAAGTGGTTGGCGAGAGTATGTGTCTGATTGCATATAATTGATATAAATCACAACTTGGTAACTAATAGAATGTCAGCAGCAGTCAGTTAGCGCAGCATCTCTCCAGGGGTGGGTCACACATCCCCCTTTCCTCCCATGAGGAGGGTGTGCAGGGGGGAGGGAAGTAAGAATTCTAGAAAAGGGCACAATTGAAATATATATACTGGGGAGGGACTAAGGGGCTTGGAGCAGGGCCCAAGTGCTCTCCCACATACAATACCTCCCTCCCACCAGACTCCTGGCCTTAGACTCACTCAAATGCTCTCAGTCACCATACTTTCAGTCTGGTCTGCTCCTAGGGATGTTTCTGCTCTCCTGATCCCAGTAATTGTCCGTGGAGCCGTCCGCTGGCAGGTTCATGTCCGACAGGTTTTCCAGCATGGTATCCCATATTTCTAAGTAAACGGTCCACATTCTTGTCTGTGCGCACTGCACAGAGCTGTCTCTCTTCTGCCGTGCCCCATCCGAGCATGCCTGACAACCACTTATCTACTGTCGGGGCGTTAGTCTGCAGCCAGTGAATGGTCACCCGTCTTTTTGTCAGGATCAGTCCCAGGAGAATAAATCTGTGATTCATTTTGGCTCCGCATTTGGGAGTGGGGAGTAACCCCAGTAAGCAGTGGTTGACCGATATCTCTGGGTGCACGTGTTATCTCTTGCAATGTCCTAACGATCTTACCCCAGAATCCCTGTAGTTTACTGCAATTCCACGTCATATATGGAAACGATGCTGGGGCCGTCCCACACCTAGGACACGCCTCCGAACGCGTTCTGTTAATTCTATGTAGCCAAAGTGGGATCATATAGGCTTAGTGCAGGTAATAAAATTGTGTGAGCTGGAACCTTGCACTGCTAGCCCCTCCCGATCCTGGGTATATGCTCAATTTTCACAAGTTTGCTCTCTGCATAAGTAGAAGTTAAGGCAGAGAATTTGAATCTGTTTGCTGCTATTATCTACTAAAGATCTGACTGTAGACAAACATGTGCTTCCTTACCAAACCTAGATGTAGGATCATCATAGGTATTACTTTAATAATTGTATTAATCGTAGTCTTAACACTGTTATTTGGACTCAATTTTACACCAGAGATAGAGATGCCTGTATCTCTACCTGCAGCGGCAGTACCTGCACACGCAATAGATGAAACAAAATTGAAAGCTTCATTTGTAGACTATTAGAAAGAAGAGTTTTCAATTAACTTTTATTCTAGACTAGTTCAGGAATACGCACAAGCTTTAGATGCCCAATACTGTTATTTGTGCACATTTACCTTCTTTAGCTGCAGATGAGGTGACTTATCACCAAATTCCACTGTCATATGCATTTACATGCAGCATTCTGCTAGGCTTATTTTATAGACAGGAACGCTTTGAATATTATTTTTCCAATTATGACATGATTCTTTCAAAAGTACCTCTTCAGAAAAGTATGAAATTGCACCCACAGGCATAGGATCAAGACACTGCATAGTATTTCTTTAGATCCCCCACAGTTATAGACACTGTCTATTTTTTGGCATTGTGTACTTTTCCTGGAGGAAAGGAGGAAGATTCTCCATCCTGTTTTTATAAAATATGGTATTCGAACACGAGATGAGGGACTTAACCTGATATGTGGTCTCAGGTTTCAAGATGTGGCTAGTGCTACTGGTCAATGTTTGCAGGCAATTGTAACCTCCTATGCCAGGCTTTCTCTTGTTCATTGATTCTGACCTAGGGTTAGGATTTTTACTCCCAGATTTGCTATTGGCTTATTTTTATCACCTGACGGGTTGATCCCAAATATGTTAGGAGGTTGGTGAAGGGGAGCCCTGGGGTTGTGACAGCTGTTCTGCATACTGTACTTTACAATGTTGTTTGGCAAAATGAGATGTATGCTTTAGGTTTTGCCAAGCTTGCTAAATGTTGCTAACAGGTATGTGATAATGGAGTTGGGTTGTATGCCTCACTTTGTACTGCTCCAGATGGTGAAATGAGATAGTGGCCCTGGGTAATTTATTCTCCCCCTTTAAGAAAGTATGGCCCTGCACTTTGCACTTTACAATGCCTTACAAGCTTAAATGAATTATGCGTCTTGGGTTGTTAATGATATCTTAAAGGTTTTTAATTGGTATATGATAAGGTGATGACCCTTGATTGAATTGTAATGAGAAGAAATTAGAATTTTTTATACTGTCTGTTTTGTTTCTATTTGTAATTATGTATGTCAAATGAAGTTTATGGAATATTTCTGCAAGAATTTTTTTCTTAGAAATAAAAGATTTTGACTGACTAACAAAATTGAAAGCTTCATTTGTAGACTATTCGACAGAAGAGTTTTCAATTAACATTTATTCTAGACTAGTTCAGGAAACAAGCTTTAGATACCCAATACTGTTATTTGCGCACATTTACCTTCTTCAGCTGCAGATGAGGTGATCTATCACCACATCCCATTGTTATATGCAACTACATGTAGATTCTGCTTAGCTTATTTTATAGACAGGAACGCTTTGAATATTAGTTTTTCAATTATGAGATGCTTCTTTTAAAAGTACCTCTTCAGAAAAGTATGAATTTACATCCACAGGCAAAGGATCAAGACACTGCATGGTATTTCTTTAGTTCACCCACAGTTATAGACACTGTCAATGCATACAAAAATAGTTTGACCTGTCTAATGAGACCTTTAGAAAAGACATACATTTTGGCATTAGGGGAAAGGAGAGCTCATATCTCTCATAGTAAAAATAAAGATGATGTTTTTAAGAAAGTTAGGAAGAAAGAAGTTAATGAATATAAAAAGAAAATGGTATATCCAAAATTGAAATTAGACAGACGACAAAAAGTTAAATTATGTGTTTACAAAAGAAAAAAACAACTTAGAAAAAGGCACATTGGGATCAGTAGTTGTGAGCACACATTTGCAGTTTTGTGAGAAGCTGTTCAAATTCGAACAGGGGAAGAAGCAGCCATTCCAGGGGTTTATTTTGGTTTTGGACAAGAAGCTTATTTCTAGTTACCTGCTCAGTGGGAAGGTATTTGTTACTTAGCTGTATTATTTCCTAAAATGTACCATACAAATAGCATAGATGCTTTGAGCAGGACACCATCTCATAGACGTACACAAAGGGTCCGATTACAATGCAGCTCGGAAGGCTCCGACCGATGGTCGGAGCCTTCCGAGCCTCATCGTAATGGGCGGGTCGGATTCTTTTCTGACCGCCTCATTTTGATGGAGGCGGTCGGAAAGGAATCCGACCAGTCATTCCGGCTGTCTTCTGACGGGCTTGGAGAGCCCGCCCGCCAGTCAGAATGGGCCAAGTAAACTCAAGGGCGGGCCTTTCCGCCCTTGAGATTACGATGACGGTTTCCAAAATGGTTTACATGCCGGTCTGCCCGACATGGAAACCATGTCGGAAAGTGTCTTTGGTGGCCCCCCAGCAGGGCCCCCTTGGTTGCACGGCCTCCGTTTGGCAGCAGAGGGGGCACCTATGGTGCCTCCCTGTTGACCCCTGCACCTTGTGGCGGGCACAGGGGTGCAGGGATGAACCGCACCTCCCATTTTACTATAGGAGCATGCATTATGGCCGTTTTATGGCCGGAACGCATGCTCCCAAATTAAAATATAGGAATGCGACCAAACAGTGTTCGGTCGCATCCTAATGGGGCGGTAAGGACCGCCGACCGGGTGTCGGTTGTTCCCATGACCGATGCGGTGTCGGGCGGAAGTGATTCCGCCCGACATCGTAATGAGCAATCATACCACCAGTAGTAGTAGTTTTAAATGACGAAAAAATTAGAAAGCTGTCAACAGTAGTGGATAAGTTATCAACTAGTACATCTGCTGGTTTGCTTGCTGTTAACACAGAATTTGTGGCTCTTAGATCAATGGTTTTGCAAGATCGATTAGCTATAGACATTTAGCAGGCAGAGTCTGCAAGATGCTGAAAGCTCAGCATTGCTGTTCATACATTCCAGATGAGAGTATAAAGATAGAAGAATTTGCAACGAACATTTCTGACCTGAACTAGAACCATTAGAAAATACTAGTGTATTAGAGAATTGGAATAAAGGAGCTTCTGCTATTAGCAACTGGTTTGCAACAATAGGAGGAAGACTTTTTAGAGTCATTCTGAAACCTGCACTTACAATAGATGTTTGTTTGATAAGTTTACACTCTTTATATAAAATAGTTAGATGCTATCTAAACAGAAGGAAAATAGAGAAAGAAAATGAGAAATTAGGAGAGATTTAGAATTAGAAGAGAAAAAGAATAGAGAATACAAAACCTGAGAGAACTTGGAAAACATAAAACTGAAAAAGAAGTCTCCACAGAGAGTGAGAGCGTACTCTAAAAGATTAATTTGTGAAGAAATTGTGATGGTTTTTCACCCATCAGAGGGGGAACTACTAACACGAATTTAGTTATTTACAAAATTCTTTCCTAAATAATAGAATGTTTAGAATTTACATTTAAAAATGAAGTGTGTTAAATGCAAAAATTGTAGTAGGCAACCATATTTAAAACCTATAGACCCGTAATTTAAAATGAAGCCTGGATTCCTAAATTGTCATTACTGAAGACACCATGATTTAACATGAAGGCACATTAATACAAAAATGCTTGCTTTTCACTTGTTGTGCAAGATGTTTTTCTATTCTTTACTGCAGATGTTGCAAGTTCAAAAGCTACTGTTAATTAGTTAATGAATAGACATTTGTTGTATTAGATGACTGATAGTGAAGCAGAGCAGTAGGTGTGTTCCCTGTCCCAGACTCTCTGAGAGGAGACTCTTTACCGAGTTGTCTTGGACATCTCTTTATAAGAAGTCTTAGGGGGTGATTTACTAAGATTTTACACCATGTTTGCATCACAAAAATTATGCAAATCGGTACAAAATCTTTTTTTTCTGATTTACTTTTCAGCGCTAAACCGGTTTAGTGCTGTAAAGAATGTGAAAGTAACGCAAAGCAGCGCATAGCGCTGCTTTGCATTACTTAGCGCCAAGGGGGGCATACCATGGGTGGAGCATGGGCTTTCCCATGCAACCACCCAAGGATTCTGATGCTAAACCCTATTGACTAAGTAAAGTAGACAGGGTTTAGCGTCAGAAAACTGTGCCTTTTTCAAGAAGGCTCAGCGAAAGAGAAATGCTTTAATTTCTTCTTCCTTTTCCGACTTTGTATGTGTGCTGCACTTTACAGCACACATACAAAGAGGGAAAAGGGTTAATGTCAGTCTAAGCATAGTATTTTGTACTGAAAGGGTAGCCTTCCAGTACAAAACCTATGTTGGACTCATGGAGACACCCTTGCACTATGGCGCAAAGGTGTCTCCATGGCTCACGGCAGCTGAGAGAGGAGGAAGGGAGGAGAGAGACATATTTCTGTAAATATGCCGCTCTTTTCACACAGTGCAGCATTTGTGGCTGCTTCACTGTCCTTCGTGAATAAGTGGTAAATCTTGCCCTTCGTTTATTTCTTGTTATGCTGTTATTTGAGCTGAGAAAACTTTCCAGCTTATTTGGCTAAAGCTTTTTGTTTATGCTGGATTCTCTCATCAGGGCCTTTCATGGGTATCTGTACTGACACCATTAGTCCTTCTCGCAGTGATCTTGACTAAGTTTAGAATAGGGAAGTTTATTTATGGAACACTCTTTTTACATTGCATTGATGCTTTATTTGACTTACCACATTACTAAATATTGATTCATTGAGATGTTAACCTTTAATAATGAAACTTGGGAAAAATACTTAAAAGAATGAATAACTAAAAGATATGAAAATAAAACCCTTTAACTCACTCTTAACTTCCTTTATTGACTGAACTAAAGTAATGATAATTGATAACGTTTAAGATTGATTTCAGCTGCTTACATCTCAGTCAACATCAAAGATTCATCGACCTGTGTGCAAGGTTCATGACTGATGAGTAAGTGACAGTAGAACCCTGTGCTCCAACAAAATGTGCTTGCTGTCCCCTGCTGTTCTGAAAATTGTCTGCTTTTTCTTATGCTTCTTTAATGTGGTAAAATTGTATGAAGCCTTTTTGTGTTTTTTCCCACTTCCACAAGTTGTTTTCTGCTCTTTTCTCTTTTCCTCTAAGGATAATAAGGAAAAATAAGTTCCGTGCCCAAAAATAAGTGCTGGTACCAACCAGCTGCAACTACAGGCACAAATTAAGCACTGGCACAAGAGGAAATCTTTGGACAAGTGCAGTACTCATGGATCTGGGTGTGGAGTCAAACAGCAAGGTCTTACGCTCTCTTCTAAATATTATATGGTCAGGTTCGAAGTGGAGGTACAGTGGGGGGAATGCTAGAGGGTATAAATAGTAGTGGTAAAGAAGGCTTAGGAGCCAGGTGACCAAACTTCTTAAGGAATCGAACTCATATGATCAGCTTCACCATGTGCGGGCCATGGGATATGCTGATCCAAATGCCTGGATGCCCTAAGTAAAATGCTTGTGAGATTATGGTAGGGAATATCGAGGACACAATATCGCATGGTCACAATACTGTGTCCAGAATACTGAGGGACAAACTATCGAAAAGGTAACTGCACAGAGGGAAGTATGGATTTACAATTCCTAACTCCACATCTATGTACCTGAAGCAATATATTTATAAAAAGGTAAGTATATGTGGAGTTAGGTATAGAAAATCTATATAAACTTACCTTTTGATATTGTGCACCTTGATATCCTGACCATTCGATATTGTGACCTCGATATTCCCGAACTACACCTACTTGTGAATAACTGCAAGCTCGCAGCCTCCTGTACCATGCACTGAGCTGCCCTCCTTGAATACAAAAATGTAGAGAACACATGCTCTGTAGCCCTCAAAGAAAATTTCTTCCAATTCAAGGATCCATTATACCATCAGATACAGGGCACGTCTATGGGCAGCACTTTCACGCCGAGCTTGGCGTGCCTTTATATAGCGGATTTTGAAAACATACACATAACTGGAGAGACCAATCCCTATCGCACCAACATAAGAATGTGGAAACGATTTATTGATGACACTCTGATCCTATGGCATGGTGATGTGGAGACATGCGAAACATTCTGCACTTGGATCAACAGTCTCAATCCATACTTACATTTCACCAGCACCAGCACAATGTCGAAGCAAGCTGTACCTTTCTTGGATTTGCTTATATCCCGAATTGATAATGGACTTTCAACCACCAACTTTAAAAAACGTACAGACTGTAACAGTCTCTTTACGGAAGCCGTCATCCAAAGGCACTAAGGGACAACTTACCTCTTGGTCAATTCTTCCGCTGGAGACATAACTGTGACACCCTTCCAGAATACGATATTCAAGCCAAAGAACTCAGCACTAATCTAACTACCCGTGATTTCCCGAAGGGAATAGTCACACGGGCAGGCAAGAGGGCTAGAAATAACCCCTGTGACGCTCTGCTGGAAAGACGAAAAAAAAGAGACAGATAACCCACTCACCTGTGTAACGACCTTTACACCATCATCCAACAAAATTCAGAAGATCATAAAGAGACAGTGGTAGATTCTTAAGAGCGGAACCCTTAACATTCCTGACCCAAGATTTGCATTCAAACGGATGCAAAATGTAAGAGATCTCTTGGTCCATACACGTCCATGCAAGACCATGAAAACTAACCAACCGACCCTCTGGGAACTACTTCCAATAAAAGGACACTCTCCATGCGTAAACTGCGCAGCATGCAAACTCAAGAAAATGAGTAAAGAACCCCTTCACCGCAGGCCGTATTCTTTCTAGGGATTGTAGCCTCACCCCCTTAGTGGGATCTGTTATCAAGGTATTACCTTTGGGCTATTTCTTCAGACCATTCCCCTATGGGGATATGACCGCAGAGGGCCCTGGGGTACCCCACTGTGGGGGCTGCTTAACAAGACCACTTCTGAGACACCAGCCCATTCCCATGGTTCAACCATTGCTAGAACCAGATAGACAATTTGGTACCGGCAATATAGAGGCGTCAAATAATAGATTTGCTGCCTTAACAGATATGGAGGAGTGCGATTGACTGCGGGGCCCTGTATTTCCAGGGTCCGAGTCGGTCGCACCTCTTCATGCTCCAGGGGAGGTAGTTGTAGGGCTCCCAGTGTTGAGATCGAACAATTTCCTATCCTGGAATATAGCAGGGCTGGCAATTAAGCTTCAGGATCCACGATGGGTGTGTTATGTAAAGCAATTTATGGTAATCAGCCTCCAGGAAACGTGGTCGGTGGATTGCGACCTATTCCTGGATGGCTATAAGGCTTTTTCGTCCCAGCTGTGCCATCTGTGAGTGGAAGGCCAAAGGGTGGACTAGTCACATATGTCTCTGTGGCTATTGATTGTAAGTTGCAGGTGATACCAACTACACACCCAGGAATTCTGGCACTGTCGGCCAGAAGGGGGGATATTAGCTGGGGAATTGTTAATTTTTATAACTCATTTACCTCCCCGCAGGAGGCTAGTAATATAACTGCCCTGGGAGTAACCATAAAACAATTCCTGGGCTCAAGTCTTCATAACCTTTTGGTTTCTGGCGATTTTAATATACATCCATGTGGTAAGCCAACAACATCGTGTATTTCTGAGCTGGGTTGCCCCGTATGGAGGGTTTTCATTTTGAACATCATGCTCAAGGGAGCTGTTGAATTCCATGATAAATTAACTAGATATGGTGGCTACAATGTCCCTAACTGACCCGCGCACTAATTTTCCGGTGCCTACTTTTAAAGGGCACGGGAGGGGTCTTTTATTGATTTTATTCTAATTTCGTCCTCTTTACAATTTTTATTAATAATTTTAATATTGCAGAAAGTGAATTCAGTGACCATAATCCCTTAACACTTCATATGACAGGTCCACTGTCAGTAAAATTTGGGGATGCTCCAAGTAAGGGCATTTTGAGACCAACAGATGGGAAGCGCAGATTAAAATGGTCTCAGGTATCCCCAGAAGTATTTTATAACAAGGTTAAAATAGCCTGTGCTGATGAACTGTCATTATGTACAATGGAGTGGTCCCCTCCAAAAGAGATCCTTGGTGCATTCGAGTCTATTTCACAAAAAGTGGCCGAACTGTTACATGCTTCAGCCAGAGGACAAACCTTGTCTGGTCCTAAATGGTTTGATTCTCAATGCTCCAAGGCAGCCAAGAGGTTGAGGGAGGTATTGGCAGCAAAACCTAGAATTCGATCTGAAGTCTCTATCTGTCGTAGGGCATACAAGGAAGCCCTTGCCAATCGGAAGGGAGTATTGAAGGAAGAAGCTTGGAAGGAGCTGATCGATTCCAGCACTCTCAGAAACAGCTCGAGGTTCTGGAGTGTTGTGAATAGGCCCTTGTTTGACCATGAAGGGGGGGGTCCCTCGATTCACACATCACTGAGGAGGAGTGGGTACTTCATTTTAAATCTATGTTTGATTGCCCGCTTGAGCTTAATTACAAGAAGCCCCAGGACAGGAAGGACCCAGAAATAATATTCGAGAAGGGCGAGATCCTGGAAGGTATCATTGGATTATCTATTGGTAAAGCGCCTGGTCCTGACGGGATCCCCATAGATTTATTCAAGTCAGACCCTTCTTTTTGGGTGCCGATACTGGAGGCAGTTTTTAATGCTGCGGCAAAGAATGGTTGTCCCCAGTCCTGGGCAACCTCTACTATAGTTCCTGTTTTCAAAAGGGAGACAGAAATAGTACCCACTGCTATAGACCAATTTCGCTTATTGACTCAGTGGTAAAAGTGGTGGGATGGGTCCTCCTACAGAGATTATCAACTTGGGCGGAGGACAACAAGATCTTGTCGGAAGTCCAGTATGGTTTTTGCCCGGGACGGTCCACTGTTGCTCAGTGTCTTAATTTATTTATGATACTGAGCAAATATACTGTTGCTCGCACTGGGACTATTCACCTTGCCTTCATGGACTTGTCATCTGCGTTTGATTGTGTTAACAGGAATAAGCTATGGCAGTCCATGAGGGCAATGGGAGTGGAGAACAGTATTGTCAACTTTCTTGAGGACCTGCATATGTCAACTAAAGCCAATGTTAGGTTCTCACAGGACCTGCAGGTCACAAGGAATTTTGATATCAAGAAGGGAGTCTGGCAAGGCTGTATTTTGGCCCCATTTTTATTTAATTTTTATATTAATGAACTGGATAGCGCATTAAGGGCATCGGGAGCTGATTACCCACGTGTAGGACGGCGAGGGATTCCCGTCCTGCTATATGCGGACGACGCCGTCCTCATATCCAGGACTGAACTGGGT
The DNA here is from genome assembly GCA_963921515.1 of Calotriton arnoldi. Classification (NCBI taxonomy): domain Eukaryota; kingdom Metazoa; phylum Chordata; class Amphibia; order Caudata; family Salamandridae; genus Calotriton; species Calotriton arnoldi. The sequence continues at coordinate 152,179 of CAWUFW010007803.1, read as the reverse complement.
CTGCAATTGCTTTTAACCACCTTCTCTAGATTCATGACTGACCGGGACTTGGCAATCAATAATTCCAAGTCTTACGTCATGCAAGTGGGACAATCGGGGAAAAAGAGTTTTCATTTTAGTGTAGGTGACTCCAAGATCCCCTGTACGAATGTATTCTCCTACTTAGGGGTCCTCTTTGATGACCAGCTCAAATGGGCCCCCTATTACAGAAAAAAAAGGGGATCTGGTCAGGGTTAACTCAGCAATTTTTTATTTTGCATCTAAAATAGGGAAGAAACCAATAGGAGCTATGCTACAAGTGTACCAGGCCAAAAGCCTGGCCATAGCTTCTTATGGTAGTGACATCTGGGGATACACTGCTGCAGAAACCCTCCAGATAGCGGAAAATGACTTTTTGAAACGCCTATTATGTGTTCCCCATGGCACATCTAATTTAGCGGTCCACGAGGAACTGGGGGTTCCCTATTTAAGTGATGCTCTTGCTCTGCGACCCCTGATCTTCTGGCTAAAATGTTGGTTGAATAAAGATCTTATTCTAACACACCTGATCCTAAGAGAATGCATGTCTCTTGACAACTCGGCCCGTATTCCATGGCTAAGATATATTAAAAAAAGCTTTGATGGGTTAGGGCGGGGGGACCTATTTTCTAACCCTGATGTCATTACAAAGAAGGATGTGGAATCGACCAAATTAGCCTTTTTGTCACTAAGGAATATGGAAAGAGAAGCCAAGGAGGTGTTGAAACCTAGTGTGCGGACGTATATAATGCTTAAGACAACCCCCATGACGGAACCTTATCTCATGGGGTCTTTGTCCACACATGAGAAATTTTTGTTAACTAGGTTGCGGTTGAACCTTTTACACTTTCTGCTCGCTAGACCCAAGGGTTTTAATAGAGGTCAAGTGCTAGCGCCCTGCGGCTGCAATGGACAGTCTCCGCAGGACATGCTGCACTTCCTGTTTTTATGTAAATTATATGAAATTCTTCGTAAGCGCTTTCTGGTTCCTATTTTAAAAAGAATGAATTTTAGACAGATTCGCCCGGCACTTGTGTTTCTGCAACTATTGAAAGAGGACTGTATATTTTTTATAGTAGGGTTTTTAAAAGCCACTGTTAAATCTAGGAGTTATATGGATGTGTAAAGAATGTTTCCTCAGGCTTTTTTTCTTATCTAATTTGTGCAATTTTAACTGTGGTATTGTTGTCATTTTAACTTATGTACCTTCATTTAAATTGTTTTTATGTTGATGTAACTTTTATGGTTTAAAAGTAAACCGAATAAAGTTTTCTGACTGACTGACTGAGTAAAGAAGTCAATCTAGGATAACGACAACCATGGGTACAAACAGGACATACCAATTTCAATACAAGGAATTGTATTTACCTAATAACATGTCCATGTGATCTGCGATATATAGGCATGACCACCAGACCTGTCAAAACCAGAATTACTGAACACCGCAGCAACATGTGCTGCAAACGTATCACAACAAAAATGTCAACACATTTTGTGAATACGAACCACGCACCAGAAGACATTAGATGGACGATATTAGAAGCCAACGACCGCTGGGATCAGGGGTCGTTATTCACAAGAGAACAACGATGGGTGTTCCGTCTTAAAAGCCACACACAAGGATTGAATGATGCAATCCCCTGGCATGAGTGTAATATATGAAACTAAATAGAAGCCCTCCCTGTAGATGATTTACAGTGCTCCCACCCCCTATGTAGGATACCGGAGACTACGGGCGTGTCCCAACAGCGACACCATTAGGGATGACCACTCTGGGCATGACATGTGAGCATCCTGTATTTTAACCCTGAATTCTAATAATCAGGGAGTAATTTATGAATGAAAAGAAGGACCACCAGTATACATTACCCACCATAAATAAGATATACCACGTATTGAATATGTGCCCTATTTTCATCAGAGGACATACCCATCACATCTTTGAAGCACAATATTACCATGTAATAACACCATTGCTCATTTTGAGTCGATTCACATTCAACCCACTTGACTATCATATCATGTCAAGCGGCTAAGGGTGTAGGGCACCATCATCATGTAGAAATACTAGGATCCAAATATAGTCCTTTCCTACCACCTTCTTGATTATTACCTTCATAAACAAACTAAGAGACCAGGGGTCCCATCATGACTCCAGGCGGTGTAGACTTGACATTTTTTTAAACCACTCCAATATGGCCGCCACAGTGTGCCCCACCTACTGGGCACACACATACCAGCATCACACTCTGACATCAAATCCACCTCGGGGTCACGGTCCTGGTTGAACTCGTTACAACGGCAACAAGACACCGCATATAACCTTATTCCACTCGACAAGCACCTTATCTACAGGAAGGCAGGGGGAGGGGGAGGTTACAGGTGGCAGACCACACACAAAACTGTAAGTATGGCAGTTCCCACCGAGACAAGAGCGATACGTGATTACTTTGCAGATGAAACGACGCATTGTGCACCACCGCTCTCCATTTTTTGTTTTACAGGAACTGCAATAATCTCGCGGTCCCCTGCCTTGACCTAAGGCACACTATGGCCTATGATTAGGGGTACAAAATATAAATACTGAATGGAGGTCAAATTAGCAATGATGTTTTTAATCTGAAAAAATGTCAATATTTGTTCTGTGTCTCTATATGTGTAGTCCTTACTTAGTAATGCACATTATATGTATACACCGTGATATCACGAGTGATCAAGGCACAGGTGGCACTCACTGACAGAAGAGCTAACGTGTAGCTCTGACAACATCTCATGGCACTGCCTGAACTGACAATATGCAGAAACCAAGTTTGCATTAATTGTGTTGTCCACAAGAATCCATTTAAAAACAATTGTTTTGGGATGTTTCATATCTCTCTTTCTCTGCACTTCTTTCCTTCTAGGTTGATTTATGGATACCTATTGGGGTGAGCATATTATAGATACTAAGGATCTAATGCATCATAACTAGGGATTACATAACACGATACTCTGAACACCCATCATGAACCATGGTAGGGCATGCAATTTTTGGTCCTGAAGAAATGCCGAGGATCCATTTTTGGACCATCAGGGCGTGAAACATGTCGACCTGAATTGTGAAACTTTGACAGTTCACTGCATCTCATACATTAAGTAGTGGCACTTCCTAACTCAGCGCACACTACCCTGACCTAGTTTTTAACCTTACCAAAGGAACTTTGAATAAAGTTTCATTTGATTACCTGAAGGTAATTTTAAATCACCCTTTCCACCTCAAATATATAGCACTGCACACACCATCACGGCTGATACAAAAGATCTCTGATAAAGAGCCCTCTCGCGGGCACCATGGGGCATTGCAGCGCAGGCCCCGTGAGGAGCAAAAGGCCCGATGATGAAACATGACACCCACATGGGTGTGTGAGGGCAACACTTCCAAATAAGGAAGATCCCCCCAGAACCATAGATCCCTACGATTCACATTTTTCTCCCCCTCCTTCTTCCCTTTTTTTCACTAAGGAACAAGTACCCATATTGATTATACATATGCTGTATTTTTGACCATTAGAGAATACCAAAGCTCAGTGCAGCATCTGCGTGACACGTCACTTTCCAGAGGTCATGAGTGCACTTCCTACTTTAATATCCCAGAACACTGTTATCCAGCAGACCCCAGACAGTAGATGCTGTTAAAGTAAAGTTTTGTGCTATTAGGGGTTTTCCTAACATCATTAGGCCGATAGATTATGGTTTAAGTTTCTTTATTGAATTTTATACATTCAACCAATACAACATCGGCTAGGCGAAATGTGCATCCTGACCTCCCACAATGTGGGGGAAGCCATAGTATAATTAACTTAACCTCAACATCATCCCCCCACCCCGAGAGAAACCCACCCCTCCTCCCACCCCCACGTTCAGCTATAAAGTGTCCACTACAGTTACTCCGTGCCTTGAGGGCCATCTTGTGTCCGTGCAGAAAGGCGCAGTAACCTCAGATATTTAGGGCAGGTGATTTCGTTAAATTCGGTAGATAACAGCGATAAAAAGGGTTCCCAAAGGATGGGGAAGGAAGCACTTTTGTCAACAAGGGAAAGGGAGATCCTCTCCATACCAAGAATGTACCACATGCGATGCAGCCAACCCATGTAAGTAGGAAGGCGGCTGGATCCCCAATGTGTAAGAATATTTTGGAGAGCTGCCCCCAAGGCCAGAGCTATTTGGCGACACCAGCGTGATTTGATAGGGAACATGAGAGCGTTCGGTAACCCCAAAAGAATGTGTTTTGGAAGCCGGGGCAGTTCCGTATCGAGGTGAGTGTCTATGTCCTGTAGTACCTGCACCGAGTAAGACTTTAACCTAGGGCAGTCCCACAGTATGTGGGTCAGTGTGCCAGGTGAGCCACACCCGCGCCAGCACAGAGGATCTTTTGATGGGTTGCATTTGTGGAGCCTGACAGGGTTGTAGTACCAGTAGGTTATTATTTTAGTGGCCGTCTCTACACTAGCCACGTTGCACGCAGTGTGTTGGCTCTGTAGTAGATGTCCTCCCACTCCCGCTGGGTGAGCGTGCGTTCTAATTCTAGTTCCCATCTCTTTTGGCTCGGCGTCTTGTGAGGTGTTGGGGCCTGCCTAATTAAGCAGTATAACTGCGATATGAGGTGGGCGTCGTCAGTTTTAGATAGTAGCCACTTTTCAAATGCAGTGAGGTGACGCTGCGCCAGAGGACGGACTTCAGGATGCATGACTTAGTGCCTAATCTGTTGGTAATGAAAACGTTCTGATTCGGGGAGTCCCTGCTGGCTACAGAGGTCCTCAAAAGAGAGCGGGTCCTCCTCGTCGAATAAGTATCCAATCGATCTACCTCCTTCCGATGTCCACTGTGTAAAAGCCCTTACATCCATCCCCGGGGAGAAGGAAATGTTTTCAACAATGGGAGTCAAAGGGGACGGAAAGGTAGTGAGGTTTCTCTTGACCGCTATTTTATCCCAAGCCTTAAGAGGAACTCTCGTTATGTACGAGAGATAGAGATTCTTAGGTCTGGCCGCTTTAGGTAGGAAAGGAATCTGCCATAGTGATCTCCCTGCTAGCGCTCTGTCTATGAAAAGCCAATGCTTTCAGACTCCGGGCGTGACCATTCCACGAACGCCTTGATCTGGGCCGCCCAATAGTAATCCTGTAGATTTGGGATCCCCAGGCCCTGTTACCCCGGAGGCCTGCAGCCAAGGTCACGCCGCAATCCGGGTCTCTTGCCCGCCCAGATGAAGGCTTCTAGCTCCTGCTGAAGCGTGCGCAACATGCCCGGGGGGTGGGTCCAAAGGCAAGGTCTGGAATAGGAATAAGATCTTTGGCAATATAGACATTTTGACGGACGCTATCCGGCCAAGCCAGGACAGCGCGTGAGGCCGCCATCCACGTAAGTCTTCCCTAACCTTAGGCCCATAGATTAAACACATATGCCACTTATTGCTCCCAGGCCAATTAAGGAACCTATAGAAACAGGAAGCCTGCCAATGGTGTGTCACGATGTCCCCGGGTGGGCCCCACAGTCCGAACTGGGCATTGACGAATTATGCCTCCTTCATGAACAGGACTGGCCTGGCCCTTTAAATCCGACTTGGGAGCCAGCGGAGGTTGGGTCCGGAGGCGGGACGTCGGATCCTCCCCGCCTATCAGGAGACTCCATCGTGGCTAAAGGGGAAGGACAAGAACCCGGAAGGAGCGCGGGTGCTAGAGACCGAGCCGAGGAGGACAACGGAGGAAGAGAGCCAGAGGAGCCGTCACGGGGGTCTGCACCATCCGGAGGTCGGGAAGCCAAGGAGAAGACGCCAGGAACGGGACCAGTGCCGGGAGGCCAACGACACCGTGCACCGCCCCGCCACGCTCCAGGAGGAGTGTGGCTGGAGCAGGTACGTCAGCGTCTACGGGGCTTTTCTTTACCACGGGAGGGAACGGGTAGTTAACAAGGGTGGGCACCGCACTCTTTCTCTCACACCGTTCGTACATGGTGGCAGTCTGGGTGACCCCTCGCACTGACCCTTCCCTCTTGCCGTGTGGCTCCGTTGTGCACACCAGTGACCTGTAGCTCTATTTTGTTTTCTTTCCCCCCCCCGAACCAACGTGATGTTTTGCTGCTGGAGCTGGAAGGAAGCCGCAGCCGTCCTTGCCGTCCGGAAGCCACAGAGACAACAAAAGACTGTTTTGTTTTGTCCATACGCCCTTCCGTGGGCCGAGAAGAGACTGTGACCCCTGTTACCCTTGTGTGCAGAATTAAAACGGACCTCCCCACTCTATCACTACTGCCTCCTACTACTCATTTGTGTGGTTCGGTGTCCTATGACAGCGTGTGTCCAGGGAACCTAGGACATGGTGTTTGATGTAGACCTGGTGCTCATACATTGCTGTGGCCAATTCCTTGGACCCATCAAAATAGCAGCAAAGCATATGGTGGTGGCCATACTGCTGTGGGTGGTTGCTGCCTGTCAGGGGTGCTCCTGGGGCTTTGCTTTAGATATTTATTGTCGGTCAGACTTGCTCGTTGGAGATTTGCCTTATGTGAAAGTATGATTGTGATGATTAGCAGGGGAATGTACATGCAGTTATGAAGGACTATATATTCTAAAGCTCATAGAACTGATCCTTTGCATGTGTGGTATCCCCCTGGAACAACTAATGTTGTTGGATTTGGACAATACGTCAGCACCCATGCAAGAGGCTTCAGCCTAGTCAAACTTCTGTGAGTAAAATTGAGTGACTGGAGGAAGAAGCTACCATTAGAATCACCCTGGGAATTCCAGTGTTAATGTGAATGTTAGTAGAAAGGCAATTATTACTACTCTCCCTAAATAAATGATCCCTCAGAAGAATTCCAGATCTCACATCACGGTGAAAAAGGATGTTCCAAATACCCACAGTTAGTGGGTCTCTTCCTTAAAGGAAATAGCAGTCACTGCGATGGGGTGAGAAAGGTCTACCGTCCCAAAAAATGGTGGAAGTTCAGTGGGAAAAAGAGTTGTTACAATTTGGGGAGTTTAAAACACTTTAGCAGAGGATTGCCACCTAGACCAAAACTCGTACAAAGACAGGAAGAGGTATTCTTTGTTCATTCCAGAGATGGAATACCACCTTTGCACAAGTATATAGACTTCTTCTTTGAGGGTGGTGGTGAACTTTTTTCATATTGTCTGAAAGGATAGCATTAGGAAGAGCTAGCACAGGAAAATCACCGAATTATCTGGAAGTGGGAGCAAACTCAAGGTAGTTGGATGGTACCAGAGAGTCCACTGATCTGAAAGAGATGGAGGACACACTTATTGCAATGGCAGAGCCAATGCTACCCAATTCTTTTTAATGACAATCCTCTTTTTGTTTTATATTAATTTGTGTCTTTTTTAGGCCTGTCCAGAGAGTGGATCCTACTTCCAAATGTTTTGAACACAATGGAGGATTCTTATTCAGGTTAGCATAATAACTCAGCAGTAGAGCAGAGCAGAGCAGGATGGAGAGTGCCCTGGGGAAGTAGCTCAATCTTGTAGGATTCTTAATATTTGAGTGTTGCTGGGAGTGTGCACTCTGCTTTAGCTAACTGACCCTGAGCAGCTAGTTAACAGGCATGGTGCCATCTGTTTAGTGATGGTATATTTCTACATGGGATAAGGGGGCATATTTACGAGAAAATGTCGGAAAGCGAAGCTGCACCAAATTTGGCAGCACTGCACTCTGAGATTTTCAAAACGCAGGGATGCGCCGTATTCGCAAGAATGCGGCGCACCCCACCCCTGTTTTTTCCCTAGCACTGGCATTAAATTTAGCTGCCTAGCGCCAACGCAGACACCCTTGCACCATAGTGCAATGGTGCCTGTGTAGCGGGAATGATTGTTCATGTGCAGGAAGGTGTCCCTTCCTGCACATAATCAATCACTAATGGCGATTTGTTACTTCTATGTGTGTTGCAAAATGCAGCTCACATAGAAGTAGCAAATCGTCATTATTTAATGATTGTGCATGTGCAGGAAGGGACACCTTCCTGCACATAAACAATCATTTATGGCATTTTGCTCTTTCTATGTGTGCTGTAGAAAGCAGCACAGACAAAGCAAAAACGAGGAGAAATAAAAGTCTTTCTCCTTGTTTCGCCATTTTAACACCTGCTCTTGCATGGCGTTAGTTTTTGGCGCTGCCTCCGATTTACACCTCTTTGTAAATCTGGGGCAGCGTCAAAAGCAATGGGTGTTGCGGAGGTACACCAACAGCAATAGCCATTGCACGCCCCTTTCACGCTAAGTGATGCGTGTAAAGGGGCCTTATTTACAAGGTGGTGTTAAGCCATAAAAAGTGGCTTAATGCTGTTTTGTAAATATGGAGAAGGGCATGTCACCACCAGAATGTTGCTAAAAGTGACATTCTGGTGGCGATATCCCCTTGTAAATATTCCCCAAAGTGTCTTGAATTTGAAACTTTTCTGTGCAACTTATGGAGAGCCACAATGCAGGAGAGTTATTGCAATACTCCATGCAGTATAGGATCACCTCATGGAAGAGGGTGATATGTTGCAGCCGGTGCAACAGAGACAGGATTTTACAAGTGACAGTAAGTTGCAGAATGTATTTTTGTGACATTGTTGATTGAGGGATTAAGGACTGGCTAGCATATGGGCTCATTCTCAGATTGCAGGATTTTCATGATGAAGTTGATGGCTGCTAATAGAGGGGTAAAGTAATTGTTACTGTGGTGGGTTTCCGGGTCCCAGTAGCAAGAACGTAATATTTGAGACATTCAGACACAGCCAGTTCTTAAGAAATCAACTTTGAACTTTCATCCCAAAGGCGGAGGTCACCCCACATTTGGTGACCTTGTTAGGGTCTTTGATCAATTAATCAATAAATCAGGGAATTGTAAGCACGCTACTCACCCGTGAAGGTCTCAAGGCGCTGAGGGGGGGGGGTCCGCAGATCTGTTTAGCCGAAGAGCCAGGTCTTGAGGGTCTTCCTGAAGGTGTTCAGGAGGGGCGCCTCTGATGTCTGCCGGTAGCTCGTTCCAGGTCTTGGCTGCAATGTGAGAGAAGAATCTTCCGCCTGCTCTGGCTCTGTGGATGCGCGGGGTTTCGGACAGTGCGAGGTTGGAAGATCGGAGGTTTCTTTTGGGTGCGTGGAAATTGATTCTGTTGTTGAGGTAGTATTTGGGTCTGTTGTTGTGTAGGCATTTGTAGGCGTGAGTGAGGATTTTGAAAGTGACTCTTTTCTCCACGGGGAGCCAGTGGAGACTTCGTAGGTGTTCGCTGATGTGTTCGTGTCGGGGGATGCCGAGGAGCGAGTCTGGCGGCGGTGTTCTGTACTGTCTGGAGTTTGCGGAGTAGGGACTTGTTGATGCCGGTGTAGAGTGCGTTTCCATAGTCCAGTCTGCTGGTGATGAGTGCGTGGGTGACTGTCTTCCTTGACTCAGGGGATCCACTTGAAGGTCTTGTGGAGGATGCGGAGGGTGTTGAAGCAGCTGGAGGTGACGAGCGTTGACCTGTCGGTTCATGGAGAGTGATGAGTCGAGTACGATGCCGAGGTTCTTGGCGTGGTCTGAGGGGGTAGGTGGGCTTCCGAGGGCGGTCGGCCACCAGGTGCTGTCCCATGCAGAAGGGGTGGTACCGAGGACGAGGACTTCTGTCTTCTCGGCATTGAGCTTCAGGCAGCTGTTGGTCATCCAGACTGCGACGTCTTGCATTCCTTTCTGGAAGTTGAGTTTGGCCATGGTGGGGTCTTTGGTGAGGGAGAGGATGAGCTGGGTGTCGTCAGCGTAGGATACGATGTTGAGGCCGTGTTGTCGATGGTGAAGGGTGGGAGTCTGATCCTTTGGCTTCTTCTTCCAGTGAGGAATGATCGGATCCAGTCCAGGGCTGTTCCTTGTATGCCTGTTCTTTGTATGCCTGCGTCGTGTAGTCTGGCGACTAGTGTGCGATGGGAGACGGTGTCGAAGGCCACTGATAGGTCGAGTAGGATGAGGGCTGCAGAGTGGCCTTGGTCCAGGAGGGTGCGGATGTCATCTGTGGTGGTGAGTAGGGCAGTCTCTGTGCTGTGGTTGCTTCGGAATCTGGATTGGGACGGGTCGAGGACGGCGTTCTCTTCAATGAATCGTGTCAGTTTCCTGTTGACTGTTTTCTCTGCAACTTTGGCTGCGAAGGGGAGGAGCGAGATGGGCCGATAGTTCTTGAGGTCGGTGGGGTCAGCTGTGGGCTTATTGAGCAGGGGTCTGACTTCTGCGCGCTTCCAGTCATCTGGGAAGGTGCCTGTTTTGAAGGAGGTGTTGATGGTGCATTGTAGTTCGGGTGCGATGGCGGCCATGGCTCTGTGGTAGATGTGAGGGGGGCAGGGGTCGGTGGGGGCCCCCGAGTGGATGCTTTTCATGGTCAAGTCGGTGTCTTCGGCTGTGATCGGTGTCCAGTTGGAGATGGTGGGCTGGCTGGTGTTTCTGTGGGGCGGGGGGCCGTCTGCGGCACCTGGATGATGGTCAATGAAGTTGTCGTAGAGGTTTTTGATCTTGAGGTGAAAATAGGTTCCAAGCTTGTCGCAGAGGTCTTGGGATGGGGTGATGTCTGTGGCTTCGCTGCGTGGGTTGGTGAGTTCTTGAATGACACTGAAAAGTTCCTTGGAGTTGGTGGAGTTGGCCAGGATTTTGTTGTGGATGAAGTTCCTCTTGGTGGCTCTGATCTGGTTGTGGTAGTCCGTCATGGCGTCCTTGTAGGTGGTGTGGTTTTCGGTTGTCTTGGTGTTTCTCCAGTTCTTCTCCAGGCATCTGCAGGTGCTTCTGGCTTCTTGGAGAGCGGTTGTGAACCAGGCAGATTTCCTGGGGCATTGTCTGTCGGGGTTGCGTAGCGGGGCGAGCTCGTCTGCGCAGTCGGAGATCCAGGTGTGGAGTTCTCTGGCAGCGTCGTTTGCGCCGTTTGCGTCGGGTGCCCAGGTAGGGTTGTCTCGGGTGAGGGTGGAGTTAAGTTGCTCATCGGTAACCTTGCTCCAGTTCCTTCTTGGTGGGCGTGGGGCTGGTTTGGGTGCCTTGGGTTTGTTGATGGCGAAGTTTACGCAGTGGTGGTCGGTCCATGGCGGCTGCGTTGTGTGGCTGAAATGGATGCTGTTTCTTGCTGCGAAGATGGGGTCAAGGGTGTGTCCTGCTCTGTGGGTCGGTGTGTTGACGAGTTGTTTAAGTCCGATGCTGGCGAGGTTGTCACGAAGGATAGTGTAGTTAGGGTCGCTGGGGTTGTCGAGGTGGAAGTTCAGGTCTCCAATGAGTATGTAGTTTGTTGAGGCGATGGCGTGGGGTGCGATGAAGTCGGTGATGGTGGTGGCGAAGGGTGTTCGGGGGCCGGGGGTCTGTAGACGAGGGTTCCTCGGAGTGTGGCTTTGGGGGTGGTCTGGATCTGGAAGTGCAGGTGTTCGGCGGAGGGGAAGGTTTTGCTGGAGGTGGTGAGGCGGAGGGTGCTCTTGTGGGCGATGGCGAGGCCCCCTCCTGGGTGGTTGGGGCTGTCTTTCCTCTGGATCTTGTATCCATCTGGGATGGCGGTGCTGATGTCGGGGGCGGAGGATGCGTTGGTCCAGGTCTCTGTGAAGAAGGCGATGTTGGGCGAAAGAGAGTCGAGTAGGTTCCAGATTTCCATGGCGTGTTTATGTACGGAGCGTACATTGAGGAGGAAGCATTTTAGGGTGTCGCCAGTGCTGGCGTCGGCGGTGTTGGAGGCCGGGGTGGCGGTGAGGGTCTGGCGGCAGTGGAGGCAGGAGAACTGGCCGTGGGTCGTGTTCAGCGAGGCCTGTTGGCATTCTCTAAGTCTTCCAGGGTTGAGTGCGAGGAGGGTGGTGGTGTCGTAGCGATGGGTAGTGGGAGGTCCAGGGTTCCTTGCGCTGGCCGCGGTCGGGTCGCGGACGGGCGCAGACGGGCTTGCCTTTGGTGCGCCTTCGGCGTGCCGGCGGCGTGCCCGCTGCGCACGGCCGCCATTAAGTAGGGGAGGTGGGAGGGAGGAGAGGCTGGGAGGCGGGAGCAGGGGAATTCCGGGGAAATTCCGGGGGAATCCCGGGGAAATTCCGGGGGAATTCCGGGGAGGGGCCACAGGGGCAGCAGCGGCGAAAGGCAAAAGGAACAGGCAGGCACGAGAAAATAAAAACAGTGGTGGAATTAGAGCAAGACACAGATGGGCACAATAACAGTGGCACAACAGGGAAAAAATTAAGAAGAAAAAAACGTCTGAGAAAGGTTACGGTGGTTGGAGGCAGTCTGGTCCCAGTTGGAGCGGGCAGCAGCCTCGAACCTCCCAAGGAGGAGGTCGGGGTCTGGAGGCAAGAGACGGCACAGCCGAGCAGCGGGGAGAAAGTGGACCTAGACCGAGGGTCTTGATGTAAATCATTGTCAGTTACATACATGTGGTTTCCAAGTTTGCAGTTGCCAATGGTGCTCACCCGGGTAGGTATGTATGTAGGTGCTGGAAAAGGCCTGGGACAGTGCCAGTCCCATTGAAACTACACCGAAGATGTTGGTCAGTGCAGATAAGCAGGAAGCTTGAGGCAGTGAGTATGCTGCTGACAGACATGCTGGATTGCCTAGACTTCACATTGAGGCAAAGGAGGAAAGAATGCCTTTGGAAAAATGACCGACACATATAGCTGCGGAGGATTGTTTGAAGGGGAATAGTATGTGTGGCCAGACACGTGCAGACCATGAAAATAATTCTAATACAAATGAAGAATGTACAAAGAAAAGGCCTGAACAGAAAGAGGTCAATCAGTGGTGTGGAAGACGCAAAGTTCAGTTTTCAGAAGGTTCCACTTTAAGGATGAAGGCATCCACTGCTCCAGCATACCCAGGAACATATCTATTCTAGAAAAGACACCCTGGAACTGAATGTCATCAACATATTGATGAAAGTAAGTGGCACTGTCTAATAGCACTTAAAAGGACAGAGGGCATGATTAAACCCAGAGGAACTCCACATGCAAAATATAGAGGAATTAGCGAGGAAATAAAAAACTATTTCAGAATTGTACTATCACTAGCAATAGGGGAAGAAAAAGTTATGGTTATAAACTGTGTCAAAGTTGGTTGACAGATCATAGAGTACGAAGGGATGGGCAAAAGGAGCACACCGGCTGCATGTTTAGGTTAACGGAGGGGCCTGTGCCTTAATGAATGTGTGACTACAGCAGGGGTTCCTCCCTGGGTGTGACTACTAGTTTTGAACCCAATAGCTTTAGGGTGAATTTCAGTTGGACGGGCAGGTAAGACCTATTCTTACCTACATTTACGAACACATTTTTAAAGACAAAAAGACATATAGGGTAGGGGAACCTTTGACTGACCTGACGAAGGCCCTAGACTCTCTTATGAGGGATCTTATTAAGGCTGAAACATGTTGGCATAAAGAGATAGGATGATCGAGACATAATTTCACAGCAACATCCTTTGATGTATTCATTCCAGCCCTGTGTACCTCAAAATAAAAGAAAAACTGGGATTTATGTAAAGGTTGTTATATATACGATTCTGGACCCCTTATATGACCAGAAGAGTGCTTATTCTGATCTCCCTCCCAACTGAGGTTTAGACCACCATGTTGGTATCATCCTAACACGGTGGGAAGGACTGGCCAATGATGAAGCATGTCACAAAAGAGTGGGTGAGGCCCTTCCATCCAAATCCTTTTGCTTCCTGTTCTTTTTTTCTTAGATACAAATCTTCTATTCTGAGAAGTATGCAGGAATAGTTACTTTACCACACTTTAGTGTGGTTTTGTTTCTGTCTTGTGTGAGTTGTTAGTAAAGGATGTGGCCTGCCATCATCCTAACACATCCGTGCTTCAATCGAGATGTGGATTTTTTTTTTTTTGCAGTAACTTTTTATAGAGCTCAGTAGTGATCTTTGGTGAAATGAGTCATTTACGATTTTAAGAAGAATGAGAGTAGACGCGTTGATGCAGCATTTGTGGCTGTGTAACAGGAGGTCCATGAACCTAATCAGTCAGCTGCACCGTTGTAGGTGCCATTCTCAATAGATGCTAGCTTAAATTGAAAACATAGGCATTCACATTTCATTAATAATTGATACCTGTGGCCGTCTAGTCAACTCTTGTTCCCCCTCCTTTTACTCCTCCATTGTCCTTACCATCCTATGTTACAATTTAAAAATGTCCATAAACCACCAGCTCTATTTCTTCTACTGATTTGACAACTTTTAAGAAACAGCTGAAAACATGACTTTTTAAGAGTTAAGTTGTCCATTGGGTGCAATCATGTGTGAACCTCCAGCGCCGGGACACTCCTGAGGGAGTAGCTGTGCGTTTTATAAGCTCCGCTCATTCATTCATTTGTTCCCACTACTAAGTGCACTCCCGGCGGTATCATAATACCCATGCATGGCCGCTTCTTCTCTTTTCCCTCGTCCTGATCCTTGTTTTCACATTCCCTCTCTCTATATGCCAAACTTTCCACATCACCATTCTTCTTCATCTTCTCCACCACTTCCACTGCAATTTTGCTCACTGACCCCCTTATGCTCTTTTGTGGTCACATCCTCCACCAACCCCCCTTTTTCCAGCTCTGTCCGTACGCTCTTGTCCACTGTACCACTGATTTTACCCATAACTCCCCATCTCCTTCTCACCCCCAGCCCAACACTACTTCTCTGCAGAAGCATCTCCCATGTACTCCACCAACCCTTCCAGGGCCAGACTGAACTTTTACTCTACCGGCATTTCCCCGGTGGGCTGGAGCCCTCGTTGGAGGCTGGATTGAAAGCCCAGGGGCCCATGCTGGACCTCAGTCATTTTAACCCAGCAACTGGAGATTAACTGCAGGGAGCATAGGGGAACATCAAAGAGAGGGAGGGAGGTGGAGATCAAGAGATGGGAGATGTAGAGGAGCGAAAGAGAGAAAGAATGGACTGATGGAAAGAGAGATAGAGCAATGAGCAGAAGGGAGTGGGCTGGTTTAAGCATTTTTGCCAGGGCTGCTTTTGATTCTCCAGTCTAGCCATGAACCCTTCTTACCTTGCTGAAGGTTAGCCATCATTTCTTTCTGAGGCTCTACCTTGTTCTGCTACTCTGCGTTTCTATGGCCAATCTCTGCTTTTTAAGCTCTCTGCAGTTTCAGGCTTCTCTCTGGCCTTTGTAAAACACAAGCTCTCCCCTCCTTTTACATTTTGGCCCTCAGTCTGTAATGGTTTCAGTGAATAAAGATAGACTTGAAGTAATGTTTACCATCCAATGTTAGTACCTAGTTATGTTTACCTATTTCTTACTATAACAGTGACGAGTTTCAGTCATCCAAGGTCAGTTTTTCTTGGTATCCAGTTTGCAAAATCACAGACTATATTAGTAATATAACTAATAATAGAAAATGTTAAATCTATTCGATAAATATCAACATTTCGTAGACTGCATTCTACACAGAATAAAAAATGCCATTAAATCTATAGGCGTTATAGAATTAGATACCTTTAAACTTTCTGTTTGCAGGGGACTTTGGTACTTTCGTGAGACATATTTTATCAAAAATCCCCTCCTGCCATTTGATCACTGTTCAGTTTGAGTTTTAATGAATGTCTCACTATAGAAAACTCGAGAGAGTAGAATTGGAAATGTACTCTAAGGACATTTTGACTCTGAGCCCACAATTGCACTGAATAGCTGAAGCCTGAAGAATGAAACTAATTTACTTTCCCATTTTCTCTTATAGGAATGAGGAGCACAGTGTGTGATACCATCTTAATTAACAAAACTAGAGCACAAGTTTGTCTGAAGATCTCATACCAGGGGACCTGCTCATCCATATTAATTAGTTGAAACTGACTGCGATAACTACATTCCTCTGACACTTGCTTGATGTCTTACAGACAAGAACTGACAGCAGACATGACTTGAATTACTTACAAAGGGACACTTTGCAGTGACAGGCCAAATTTGCTGCCTGGTCAGGATATCTGAGTGCCACAGCTTCCTGGCAGGTTGTCTAGCTCAAAATACAACTCCTGTGTCTTTGAGCCCAGCTTGATTCTGTAACTAGGCCGCCTAGGAATTGGCAAAAGGGGTTCCAGACCACCCAGACCACAGGCAAATAACAGCCATAATTAAGTATAAACAGATGGTGCATTCTTTTAAGATGTAATGAAAAAAGTCATCTGCTTCATCCAAGGACTTGAGGCTGTTCAGTGCAGTTCTGAGCTAGTGGCAGAAGGAATGCAGGCCTTTTGAATAGGCCTGCGAGCATTTCAGCCTTGAAACAGATGGCATTTACATACTTTCAGCTCTGGCATTAGAAGTGGGCCCAAAGGATGAGCCATCAACCACATCTTAAGAGGACAGGACCCCCATTACAAATCAAGCGGAGTAAAATTACCACATGCTTTCGTGTATCAATGCCACTCAGCCTGATTACAGGTGTTTTTTCCACATACGATTTATCGTATGTGGAATATCCTACAGTTTTATCATATGTGGATTTATTGCATGCAAAATCTGAATACAAACCTGCATGTGGAAAAAACTGTTAGCAGAAAACTCGTCTACCTGATATTACAAGATGCAGTGAAACAAGAGGCCCATGATGAAATACCGCCTGATAATTCCACTTGCTAACAACACATGGTAACCATTGTAAATTCCAAATGCAAATATTACACAATGGCAAATTTGTGATCATTAAATACAAAAATGTAAGCAAATTGCAATGTATCAGAATGAAGATTGTTTGCCCTCTTACATTAATATCAAAAGAAAATTTGTGGCACAATAAAAGGCATACGTGACTTATTTCAGACACAAACATTTTCCACAATTACAACCTTATCTGACATCCACTGAAAAAAATGACCTCAATATGACTATAAAACATGGAATCTATATCTAAACTACATGTATTTGTGTCTGCAAGGTGGCTATCCATTGACGTGGTGTTCAAAATGACTATGCCTAATAGCAAAATGCAAACCTTCAACAACACCGGGCATTAATGCCCTTGTGGTATCACCAACAGCGTCATGCAATGTCATGGGTTTAAATGATAATACGCATAGTTGATGGACTCTTGAATGCTAGTGCTCAAAGAACTTCAGTGTTGTGGACCCAACCACCCCTTCCATTCCCCGTGTTTACAAATCCACCTTTTCACAAATAACAATCATATACACATCATTAATTCCATTTTTCAGCAATATGCTTAGCCAACCTACCCTGACACACACAAATTATCAGTCATATCTAAAAATCTGTATACTGCTTATGTATGCTCTAATAGCCTCTTAACAAAAGGTATGTGTTGGACCTGGCCCTCTCTGCAGGGTCATTCCCAAACTTTTTGCATTAACTCCTATTTTTGCTGAATTCGTTTTTGTTGGCCTTAGGACTCTGTGCACTTTACCACTGCTAACCAGTGCTAAAGTGCTTGTGCTCTCTCCTTAAAACATGGTAACATTGGCTTATACCCAATAGGGATATTACATTTATTTATAAGTCCCTACTAAAGTGCACTGCATATGCCCAGGGCATTAAATGAAGTGCTACTAGTGGTCCTGCAGCAGTGATTGTGCCACCCACTTAAGTAGCCTTTTAAACATGACTCAGGCCTACCTTTGCAGAGCCTGTGTATGCAGTTTTAAACTGCCATGTCGACCTGGCAAAAAAAAAAAACTTTTGCCAGGCCCAAACCTTCCTTTTTAATACATATGTCACCCCTAGGGTAGGCCCTGGACAGCCCAGAGGGCAGGGCCCAATGTATTTAAAAACTAGAACATGCACTTTTAAGTTTTACATGTCCTGGTAGTGAAAAACTCTTAAATTTAATTTTCACTACTGCAAGGCCTATCTCTCCTATAGGAAACATTGGAGTTCCCTGATTATATTTTATAAGTATAATTTCCAAATGGGAAGAGATAACCAGTTCATGTTTGGTGCCTCTGGAATCACAATTTAAAATCCTAACTTACCGTGAAGTTGATTTGAAATTGCAATTATATCAATGCCACTTTTAGAAAGTTAGCATTTTCTTGACATTTGCTGCCTGCAGCCTGTCCCTGGTTCCATGACTGACTGTAATTGGCAGTTGGACTTTGTGTATTCCTCCTAGACAGCCACACGCAACGGGAGCTTAGGTGTGACTGGATGGGCCATCATTGGCAGGATGGGAGGGAGGAGCTGGGCCCAGCCCTACTTACACGAGAATAGTCTGTGTCCTGTCTCCAAACAAAGGGCTGCATAGTCCCCTGTAGTGAGTCTGGAGCCAGAGCCAGGAAGGCAGGGCATCTGTGCACTTCAAAGGCATGCCTCTAGAAGCTTCTCTCCACTTCAAAGGTACAACTGTGCATAAAAGAAGGATCTCAGGCACCAACTCTTCAGTACATTTATGGACCTGTGGATACTCTGCCAAGACGAAGGACTGCTGTGCTGCTACAAGGATTGCCACTCTGCTGGACTACTGCTCTACAAGGAACTGCTGCCCTGTTGTACTGACCTGCAGTCTTCTTGCCTAGGGAAGAAGAACTGGACCTGCAGCTCCATATTGAACCCAGGACCCCAGAGTGACTCAAAGGGCTAGACTTCTGGTCTCCTGATCTGAGCCTCTGGGACATAAAAGGCTCCCCAACAGTTCCTGAACCTTTCTTCAGCATGTTCCGGACCCCCAAGTGGTGCCTCTCATGTCCTGGACCCTTGGTCTGGCTCTCGAGCGCTTGAATTCAAGCGTTTGTGCTCTTCGCAACTGCGAATGGGCTTGTTTGCAGCAAAATAGTGTGTCTCACTCTGAAAATCAGTGCGAGCTGCCGCCAGCTGGTCTCTTCACACAGCAGCATCGACAGCCCGCAGGGGATGGCCAACATGAAGCTTCAGCCCGCCATGCGTGATGCCCGGCCTGCTCTAGGCGCCACACCGACCGAGGCTCTCCGTGTGACTCTTGGCACAGAACTTGAGAAGGTAAACCTTTAGCGGGACTAAGCTGGAACTGTATCTGACCCATACTCCATCGCAGTCAGCCTGAACTTTTGACTTTGAACCGGGACCAGTGCGACCAGAGAACAGTGGTTGGCACTTTCCTTTTTTAGGCGCTATATTGCAGTTTATTCTTTAAAATGTATAACTCTGGTTCTACTCTTGAGTGATCTTCTTGGCAGCAGAGTTTTCTGTGCCAGTTATGTTTGCACAATGTGCAGACCTATTGCAAGGCCTAACACAGGAGATTTGCTGAAAGGATCAGGGTGAGCTGAATTGGAGGTGGCAATGACTGATCTCACTGCTGGATAGTGCTGCCACATCTGATGGAGGTAAGTTACTAAAACTTGACTCTTGTAATGCTTTTGTCTATGTCTACATTACTGCCAACATTCCAACTTGTACTAGTGCAACCTGGCTGGCGAATATATGGATTTCATTTGTGAGGTAGCGTGTGGACATACAATTAGCTCTAGAATCTGCCATGTCCATCATGTTGCTTTTGGGCCAGTATCTGGCTTCTGTGCTTTTGTATGTGTTTTTCCATAGCAGACCCACATCGATTTTGTTGTAGATGAAACAGGTTTGTCACTGACTGTGGTGAGACGCTGATCAACAGCTACATCCGCTGTCGATGCCCTGGAGTTCTCTATTAAAGTATTGGTAGGCTCCTGCATAGCTGATAGTTGTTGGGATTTTTGCTCCAGTGTCTTGATTCTTCCCCTAATGTCTTCTGATTTATGCACCTCTTCTGATTCTGTATGTGGTTCTTCAACTGATCAAGATTGAAAGTCTGTCCCTGCCTCTGCCATGTTAATGTTGTCATCAACGAAGTGCTCCTCTTCACCTTGCAGAATATTGATAGTTGCTGTAACCTGAGACATGGCATCCCTACAAGAAGTTGTGATGACTGAAGTGACTGTAGTACAAGCACTTGTCTCAGCTGATGTTGCCTGTATAGTTAAAGTTGTGGGCTGATAGTGCAATGTAGTTACCACAACAACTGTGGGTGTTGGATATATATGTTTGAAGGTGTACTATTTAAACTTGACCCACTTGGCGAGCCTACAACTTTTTGCATTTGTGTGGTGTCGGTTGTGGCTTGTGCGGTGACTGCGACACGGACTGAGGTAAGGACAAGACAGGATATTGTGACTTTTGATTTATGCCTAATAGGTAGAAATGTACTGATTTCCACCACTTTATACCATACAGCTTTTGATGATTGTTGAATGGAATATTTCGGTTTGGTGTAGCTGCATTGGATATTAGATACAAGGTTGCGGCCGCATCGGATATTATATAAAATGTTGCAGCGTCATGCGTCTCGCCGCAATGCTTGGTCCTTTGTTATATGGTGTTACAAGTTTACCATGGGTGAAAGTAGCTACGCTTAAAACGTTGTATGTAACGCATATTGCAGCATAACGCGTCCTGACGCTATGCTATTGTGAGACATTTTTACAAGTTAATCATTGGTGAAAGTATCAGCACCAAAAGCACTGTTTGATATGCGCTCTGCAGCAGTGCCTGGGTCTTTTTAATACAGTGTTACTAGTTAACCATTGATGAAAGCATAAGACAGAGCCGCATAGGATATCAGATACAATGTTGCAGCGTAACGCATCTCGCCAATGATGGATCGGATGGATGTGATAAAATAAATTATGGATTATAACCCAATTTTTTGTGGGTTTGTATTTGCGGCAAAACGATGGTAGGAACAGACTGTTTAGGTGGAAGTATAAATATGACAAAGATGTAGGCATAATGAGTGTTTGCAAGATACAATGTTACTAACTACCCGTTGGTGAAAGTATCGACTTTAAAAATGAGAATTATTACGATGCCAGGAACTGACGGCTCAGATAGGAGTTTAAACATAGCAAAAATGTAGCCTGAATGGGTATCTGTAACATGGGATATGTATAGGAGCTATGTTTGGCTTTGCGCCAAGTGCGCTTTTGGCAAGTCACTTTTCTTGGTATTTTTCTTTAAACATTTTTATATATATTTTCTAGTGCACTCCTGTAGCAATTATGTTATTTTGTCAAGTATCACTTACGGACGGCCTGGCTTTGAAATATAAAGGATCAGGTGATTGAAATATAACGAGGACCCCGCACATATATGAAAAGCCTATATGGTGATTCACACACTTATGAAAGGAAAGTGCGGACTGGTCAGCCAGAACGCAGTGAAGCTGGGGCAACCAGATGGGCAACCTCTAAGGTCGCTGCCTCGGTGCGTGCCATTTCACCCAGGGCACGAGAATCATGTCAGGGGTGAGAAGGCCCATTGTTTGATACCAAACATGACATATTTTAGTGGTACCATATTGGGGCTGCCAATCTTGAGAGTGCCTGGTTGGCAGCTCATGTTATCCTATGGACCGCTAACACTTATAGTAGTTTCCAATGGGGAACGCCACAATAAGGACATATAGGCTTGCACTTATGTCCACACCTTTAATATAATGCACCATGCCTCCTGGGCTGAGGAGGCCTACCTGAGGGGTGTCTGACATATATTATAGGTAGTGCATTTGACTGTGCCACACATGGTGAGGACACAGTCGAGTTCGAGGAGTTTGCACAGCTCCTGCAGTCTGCAATGGCAGGCCTGCTGTCAGTAGTTTTCTTGGTCTCCCAGGGTGGCACAAAACTGTGCTGCAGCCCTGGGGACCCCTTTACCACCTATTCCCTTGGTACCCCTAGTACCATATACTAGGGACTTATAAGGGGTAAAGCTTTGCCAATATGGGATTACCAAGTCGAACATACAGTTTTGGGAGAGAGCACAGGAACTGGTGTCTGCACAGCAGACTCCAGTGCACTATCAGAATCATAACCATCAGCATTTGGAGCAAAATGTAGTGGGTGACCATACATAAAGAGGCACTTGCCTACAGTTTGGATTTACGAAATCATGTGACTGTCTCAAAATCAAAATAGAGAAGATATGTAACAGTCTACATTCTGATTGGACTTTTCACATTTTCACTTTCTGTTGGTGCACTACTATATGTGTTTTCCTATATTGCAGGCTGCATGGCACACCCTTGAGCATTGGGTATTCATATTGTGTGCACATCACTTTTTTGCATTCACTACTGTTGGGACAAAGGGGAGGTGCTTTTCATTTGGGCTCGCTGCTCAGTGTATGCAATTGTGATGACCTATTGAATGTAAAAAGGTAACCTAATGTTATCCTGTGTGAGAGGCAGGCCTCACAGCAGTGAAAAAAGAATTGGTGAGATTTTTCTACCAGGACATGCAAAATTTAAAAGTACAAGTCCTGCACCCTGCCCTAAGGGCTGTTTAGGGCATACCTTAGGGGTGTCTTGCATTTATAAAAAAAAGTAGTTTATGGCATGGTAAAGGGTTTATTTTGGCAGAGCGAATTGGCAGTTTAAAACTGCACACAGGTTGCAATGGCAGGCACGAGACATGTTTTAAGGGGCTACTTAAGTGTGTGGCACAATAAGTGCTGCAGGCCCACTAGAAGCATTTAATTTACCAGACCTGAGTATATGGTACACCACTTGACTAGGGAGTTATAAGTAAATTAAATATGGCAATTAGGTGTAAGAAAATTTTACCATGCTTTAGGGAGTGAGCACAAGGTCTTTAACACTGGTTAGCAGTGGTAAAGTGCACAGAGTCCTAAAGCCAAACAAAACGAATTCAGCAAAACAGGAGGGTAGAAGGAAAAGCTTTGGGGAAAGACTATCCTAAGTCTGAAAGGTCTAACATATGATGATGAAATGGGCCAGGTGAATTTTGTTTCCATTGGCCGACCTGAAAGGTGGGGTGAATATTCCAGGAGGCAAATAATTTGAGATTAAATGTGACAAGATTCACCTGTTTACTAATAATGAAAGGCCCACAATTACATGATCGTAATTTAACAGGTAGTTGATGGGTAGGATGAAAATGAAATAATAACCACACTTTGTCATCCTATTGCAACTTAAACTCTGTTTCTCTATTGATATCGGCAGTAGCTTTCATAGTCTCTTTAGACTTATGAAAATGTTTAGCGATTATTTATTTTGCAATTGTTCAAGAAAATCAGTGGCAATGGGTACCAGATGATTTATTGGACGTGATGCAAGCATACTATGGGTGTTCAATCATTAAAGACAAATAAATTGATACATTGGTTGCTAAGTGAGTTCTATTATTGTATGCAAACTTGGCAAAGGCTGCAAATTCAAATCAGTTCCTTTAAAGCAACAAAGGTATTGTTCTTGGTTTTGGTTTACACTTTCTATGAAACCATTAGTTTGAAAAAGAACTCCAGAAGATAAGGATTGTTGTATCCTGATGGAGTGAATATCCTCATTTTGTTAACAAAAACACATTTAAAAAGAAAATGCAAAAGTCTATGCAAAATAACAGTATAATAAATTAAAATTTGTAGTAGGTAATCATACTTAGGTGTTGCAAGCATACAAATGAAGTAACATAATGTACTCACTTAAGTTAGCCTAACTACTGTGTCGTGTAGTTCCTATATTACCCATACAGGATCTGCGCGTTCGGATAACATAAACTGTAGGACTGGTGGCAGACTGGCTCTGAGCACCCCCACAGAGAATGTTAGCCTTTCTGTTTTAGCTAGCTCACAGTGCCACTAGAATCTCCTCTTATCGGGGAGAGAATAGTTCCTGGCAACCTCAGAACATGACAACCATGATCCCCCAGGATCGTGGAAACAATATACTACTTTTCACTTGGTCACTCATGCTCACTTATTCGGTCTCAGAGAGTTACACAGAAGAAACAGTCGGGCGTGTTACAATAAGAATTTATTGCACAGTTGTTCTTCTAGTGTAAAAGCGATGTGCTGCAACAACCGTTAGACAGTAGCAGATATATATGATTAGCAGTACAGTGAAAATAAAAGGATAGTACAGTTCTACCATCTTGCAATAATCATGAATACATACATGAATATAAAATGCCTGATAAAAATGCGCATACTCCTACGATGCCTATCTAGATGTACCTAAGTGTACCTAGCATGTGAGTAGGTGTGAAGCCAAGAATCCCTCTAGGATTTAGTCTAACCCCATTACCTGAAGTGAGAGAGTGTGGGACCCCGTCCTGGTCTCGAGTTGGACACCCCGCGAGGGATGTGTTAGACCACTGTCAGCTGTAGCGTCTGCATGCAGGAGCCTCAGCGTCTCTGGTCAGTGTGTTGGCCTGGAAGTCTCGGTCTCCTCTTCCAACCCTAGCGAGATGTGCTGTTTTTATACAAAAAGTATCTAGGGTTTCTTTGTCCCTTGTTTCTTGTATTAGCCATTGTTGGATTTGAGGATGACGTATGGGATGAACCTTGTACGTAGATATTATGCAGGTGGTGTGTAGCTCCTGCCTGGTTTTCAGGAACCCTCATGAATATTCATTCATACTGTATGAGTCTATTGATGGAGTTATAGGACGCTATTGTTCAGGGAAAACCCTCCTTCTGTGCCCAGGACTAGAACTAGGTAAAGGTTCAATCCTAAAGGCTCGTTACTGTGTAGTATAAGGGAGATAATGTAGGTGAAGGTGTATGATATTACCCGGGCCTATATTAGGGTACCTATATGAAACATAACACCCACTCCTCTTCCGAACAGTCAATAATGATAAAAATGCAAGTGAACTACTCTTTGTACTAGGTAGTGGCGCATAAAACTATCAGTGAGCTTCATAAAATAATGTCTTTAAAACCATTTAAAAATAGTCTAATAGGGGGAAGAAAAATTATTCTTGAAAGTTTAGCAGTGTAAATGTCACTCGAAGACAAAGTCCTTGTGGAGTTCGTTTATATAATTCGAACCACTACAAGCGTCAGAAGGCCATGCTTTCCCAGCGAAAGTGTCAATTAAAGGAAATGTTCCAAATTTAGTTGAGTTTTCAAACAAAAAGGAAAAACCGAATTCTTTCCCAGCACACGATGAGCCAATTATAGATTAAGTGTCCTGGCTGGGAGACGTAACATCGCCGTTGCTCGCTGTTGCAGAGGACGATCCCTGTAACACCTCGCAGAGCACGTCAATTGAGCACAGATGATACTCAGAACTGCCAATAGCTGGTGCAGAGGCAGCCGGTGCTGTAGTCGATACCTGAGTGCTAGTGGAAGAGCTGATGCTCAACCCAGTTGTAGCAAAAGGCACCTGCGGGTTCTCGAGGAATGCAGCCATCAAGATAGGAATACGCTGGGGACACTGCCGAGCATGGACCCTCACCGGTTCCAGCATGGTATTCATGTCCGGTGCCGTTGCCGATGGAAGTGTCAGACAGAGATCTAACACGCATTCTTCTCTGCAAAATAGGCATCGAAGAACAGGTAAGATGCAGTCCACCCAGACTGGTCTAAACGATAAGAACAAAGAGGCGCTCAGTTCCCGCAGGTGAGGGGTGCCCAGATGTTGTACCATGCGTTCACGGTATTTACGCTCCAGGAGTGCTTTAGCCATCTCGTTGGTGATTGGGCCATCCATTGCGTAGCAGAAAAATAACAATCAGGATACCTGTTATTGAGAGCAGGATCAGCGGAAGACCTCCAAAAATACTTCCCAATACAGAGTGTATAAAGTTTGGAATAACTCCGAGGATAGTCTGAAAGGTGCTCAGAAATCCTGACCCTATGGTCTTAAATAGGTGTACAATACCACTTGTATCAGACATATTAAAGATACGTCCCACCATTTCTGTGAAATGAGAGGGGCAGTTTGTACATATGAGCGCCTGTATCTCAGCCGAGGTCCTTGCGATTTGAAGATCAAGGGTCTCCCGGGCGGAGGTTAAGGGCACAGTTTGCTGTAAAAGCATGGCTTTCATTCTGCTCAAAGTATCAAACTGTATAAAAGAAACATTTAGCGAAGGCCATAGTGGCGCCTCCCTGACTGTACTTGTTGGGGGAAACAATACTTGCATACAGCAAGTAACCCTGGAGTTCACCGTGACCAGATAGGCAATCCCCGGAAGCATCCCACAACAACCTTGATCATTCAGCATCAAGTAACTCCCATTCGAGAGCAGCTTGAATACCGGTGTAATCACGGCTGCTGGAGTCCCTTGCAGGTGGCAGGACAAGTTCGCTACTGAACCATTACAAGCTCCATGTAGTAAAATATCCTGGCATATGAGAGAACCACTCAAAGCGTTCTTGCAGTTTGTACCGCTTAGAAACACTTCTCGATCCCCACTCCGGCATCGAAATCTGTACGGTAATTCCCAAGATTCCTTAATGTATTCCTTACCCAATTTTTCATATTTGCCTGCCTGTTTTTGTTCAAGGCAATACTGAAACTGAAAAGTCGTGACCGGTAGAGTGATGTGGCCATGGATTAGCCATTCTGTGGATGGTGATTCCGCTACCGTAAATGGTAATCTATCCAGTTTTTCAATACCCAGCATTGTATATTTTGCTCCCCTTTGTGCCATTTCTACCTGTTTATCTGTTAGATTATATTCAGAAAACAGAGACGTACTGTTGATAAAACGCCAAGGCACATAGCCTTCACGCAAAGATTGCAGTGTCCAGCTTAACAACATAATAGAACGTAACTGAGATTGCCCGTGTTGTAATATGGCCAAATCTTGTTCCAGTATGTCTATTGCAGAAGATACAATGTTGCCTAAGGAATAGATCCTGGAGGTCAAAGTTGTTAACCCATTATCCACTACTGCTAATGCCTTCTCTAAGTTAATACGGTCTATTTCCCGTATTCTCTCTGCGGCCTCTTGTTGGGATATTTTCCAATTTTCATTGTAGGCAGCATAAATGCCGGCATATATGAAACGTTTCTGACGTGATTTCCTGGGACCTAGTAAAAAATCCCTAAGATCCATGTCATGTGTTAGTAAGGATAGGTGATGTTTCACTTCTGTGAGTGTTGAGGTTTCTAGCCAATCAAGGCACAACTTCCCAACGCTGTAGGATGTCACTACCCCTGGATGTTCTCTTTGTACATAGCGTGGGTCTGACCTATGGATACTGAACCCTTCGGTGGTACCCCAGAATCTTTGCTGACATCTGTTCGTGTCTATGGGCCAAACCAACCATCCTTTCCAATTAGGATCTGATCTATTGTGCCGAAAAATGTCATCTACATCTACCCCTTCTTGTGAAGTTCTATTTTGCCACCCCTCCATCTGTGATGGTGTTGGAAACCGAGGTGTGTTCAGGTCCTTGTTCTTGGCTAGTCCAAGACAGGATGTCTGTTGCACAGTGTCATTTAGGAATATCATCTGCTGTGGAATGAGGCATGCTCTAAATAGCGCTTCTGTTCCCTGGACTTGCCAGTCTCTAGAACCCCAGACTGATTTTAAGTCTATTGTGTCCTTCCATAGGTCAAAACCCTGTTCAGACAATCGGGCGATAAAGGAAGCAGAGTAAATCTGTTTGGTGTTAGTAAACATAATTTTCTGTGCCGATGTGGGAGCGACTTTGTAATAAAATGACTTCGGGTCAGAAATGTTAAACCCTGAAAAATATGAGAATTTCTGTGCAAATGTTTGCGAACTACCTTTCGGTGGTGTAGGGCAATGTTCCCACTGGTGGTACTCAAAAACATTTCTAGGTGTTATAGATTTGTGTAGGAAATGATGACCATAATGTTGGTAACAGTACAAAGTGTCATAGTCTGAAGTACGTTCAAGTATTTCAGTGTGTGGAAATGCGGCAGTTTTCTCTAAATCAGACAACATGTTATTAACAGTTTCAGAGTCCCAATCATCAGAAAATGTACTGGAGGTAATGATATCACTCAATGAAATTTTAAATACATGAGAAATTTTTAAAAGTTCAGTTGGACCGAATATATTGAAATCAACCTTGTCCCAGACTATACCATCCGGTATAGGAACTGCTGTAATGTTCACTGATGACAAGTCTCTTTGTTCACGATGAGAAGATTGATGTGGTTTCAGAATCAAATTTACTTTTTCGGCTTCAGGTCTTTGTTGAAGGTATCGTCCATTAATAAGCATGCTAAAAGTTATAACTAAGCCTAGCCAGAAAAGAAAGAACAGTATCCCAGTAATGACCCAGAGTTCTAACCAAGGCGATACCAGGTAAGTCTTTTTGAGAAAGTTCAGAAAGTCCATAATCTGCTGCTTGCGTGTTTGTTGGGCTGGCGTCGTTTCCGGTTCACTTGGATCCAAGGAAAACGTATCAAGGTTCATGAAGTAGTCAGAAGCAATTCGATCAATTGTTGGAATTGCATCAGGATTTGTTGAAATCGTAGTTTGCTCTCGTCGAGGCATGTTGACGTAGACATCTGTATTAGGTCTTATTGCAACTTGTGTGTTATTTTGAGTTTGATTTTGAAGTTGAACTTCGGGTTCAAGGGGAACGAGTTCCATAGCATTGATGCATAGTCCTTCATTCCTTTGAGAGGACTCTTCAAATGTGATGAGTCTTTCTGTTTGAACTTCTTGGATTGTAGCTAGAGGAGGGCGTCTGCTACAGCGGAGTCCACGAGGCCTACTGCTCAGTATCGGCCACATAGTGTGGTTTGATTAAGTCGATTGAGACAAATCTTTTCTCCTTTTTCCCGGCAAGAGGCGGTAGAAGTACAGCTCTTGTTCCTTGAATTGCTAGGACCGGTACAGGTTTTCTGTAGGATGGCCCAAATTCTTTTTTATCCGCTATTTTCTCTCTGACCAGATCCCCGACTTTTGGGATCCAGACAGGTCTTGCCGTGACTGCCTTGACTTCCCCAGTGGCGGTCTGTTTCAGGTGGACGTTACTTTGTTGTGTCCTGGATTCATTTAGATCCTGTAAAACAGCCAAACGATCATGGATATCAAATGGTTTCTCATCCGCCACTGCGCCTTCACAATCAAGATCAGGTACCCACATTCTTGTCCCAAATAGGACCTCGTAAGGAGTGACACCCCCTAGAGAGCTTCTTGGCTGGTTATTGAGAGCTCGTTGTACCCCATATATATGATTGACCCAACTACCGCCCTTGCCTAATACCCTAGCTGTTAAAGATTGCTTTAGGTCCCGGTTTTTCCTTTCCACAACCGAATTTCCCTCAGGATGGTACGGAGAGGAGTACCGCAATGCTACGCCCATACTTTCCATGGCCTCTTTGTAAGCCCGAGAGCTAAACGCCGGGCCACGGTCAGAATGTAACGTGCCAACTGCGTATGTCCCGATAAAGACTCGCAAATCTTTGATAACAGTTCGAGCGTCAGCCGAGCGCTGAGGCCAAACCCATAGGAATCTTGAGCATGAATCCACTGCAACCATGATATACTTGTAAGCCCCGTCTGATTGTAAGGGGCTGCAGTGGTCCAGATATACACAAGCGAGAGGTCTGTCTGATTTTAATAACGGTGTCTGTGCCGGGCGTGCTATGGTGGAGCCTTTCATCTGCTGGCAGATGTCACATTTCAAGACGTAGTCTTTAGTTTGTTTTGTCAGACCTGGCCACCAATAGCGCTGTTTCAACAATGAAATAGTCGCTGTAACGCCTGTATGCGCAGAGCCCAAACCCTCGTGTGCTGCAATAATCAAACCTTGCCTACGATCCATATTTGGTATTACTCTGTCCCCCACTCCAGGAATCTGAGCATATGGAATGTTGTTTGCATCTAACTTGTAGGAGTACTTGAGTGGAAATTTCTTTGGTACTGCTGAGCTGCCTTTGCGTGAAGCAATGACAGCAACCATAATCTCACCGTCTATCCTCGTTTTTGAACGAGTGATTGCAGCTACGGAAGCTGTGCGTACAGCCCCCTTCGCGGCTTCATCAGCCAATGAATTCCCTTCAACGTGAACGCCATCACGTTGATGACTCAGTGTATGAATCACGTGAGCCCGTGGTAGTTCGTTTCTCAACTCAACTACCTGTTCCCATAGCATTTTATGCTTAATTGTGCCACCTTTTGCGTCTTTGAACCCGTTTAGTTCCCAATGATGTAAATATTCATTGTATGATTGCACACAGTAAAAAGAATCACACACTATCAGTGTGGGGAATTCGTGATCCGTATTCACCAGTGCCAGTATCAGCGCTTTTAACTCTGCCAACTGAGCCGTGCAGTCTCCTAGAGGTTGCGTTTTGGTGCAACTTGGATGGAACTTTCCATCCCGCATGCGACCTTTAACGATAGCACATGATGCGCTGTATTGTTGCTTACTCCCTATGGCCGGTTGAGCAGATCCGTCAGTGTAAATAATATATTCATACTGATCTAGAGGCAAGATTTACTCCGGCAGAGGGTATTCTTGTTCGTATTGCAGAAATGCTTGTGTTTTTAGACTTGGATCAAATCTGTATTCAACATCCGTTGCAGTAAGAGAATTAGCCCATTGTATCCATCTCGGATGTAAGGCTTTTGCATTTGGAATGCTAGCCTTTGTAACAGCTTCTAAAGCCGGTACCGGTGTTACGACAATTATGCGCTTTCCCTGAGCCAGTGCTCTTTCTCTTGCTACAGCGGTCTGAACTGCTGTCAGGATTTTTTCTGTTGAAGTGAAACGCATTTCTGCGTTTGTGTACAGGTGTGATTTGTAAGCGATTGGTACTGTTTCGCCTTCATTGAAGGTTAAGTAGGTGTACCCGCATTGACCCGCTATTACACGGATCACTAAGTTGCGTACGTTTACACGCGTCTGTAAGTGTTTTGAAGCTATCATGTCTTCTTGTAGTGAACGTAGGATGTTTGTGCGTTCCTGTGTCCATTGTCTAACTGAAAAGTCAGGTTTTATTAAGTCGTAGAAAGGTTTTACTCTTTCCGCGTAATCCAAAATGTATGTTCTGCCGAAATTTAGGAATCCCAGTATTGATTGTAAATTTTTTAATGATTTTGGAGGTTGGAGCAGCGCACACTTTTCTAAAAAGTTGGCTGCCAGACTTTTCCCTTCACTTGAAAGCTCATATCCTAAAAACAGGACATTGAGGTGGGCGATTTTTGATTTTTTTAAAATTAAATTTGTAGCCCTCAGAGGCGAATCCCATAATTATGGTGCTCACCCTGGTCAAGTGCTCTTTTAAGTCATCGTCCGTCAGATAAATATCATCCACATAGGACAATGCTTCCTCATCAAAATTTTGGAGTAATTCGGTTACTCTTGCTGAAAATAACCCCGGGCTATTCTTATACCCTTGGGGGAGACGACAAAATTGTCGCTGGGACCCCAACGCTGAGAATGCGGTCAAATACCTGCTTTCAGGCGCTATATTTTGGCAGAAAATCCATTTGAGATATCAAGTGTAGTTTTGTATTTTTTCCGCACAATGTTATTCATTAATGCGGCACTGTGTGCATTTTGAACTGCAAATGTCTTAGTGCAAGTGTTTAAATGTCTGTAATCTAAAACTAGACGATATGTATTGTCAGGTTTCATGACAGGAAACAAAGGATTGTTCATTGATGAGGTGCAATTTTCGATCACCCCTTGGTATTCAAGTTGATCTAAGATCTCCCTGACCTGTTTTTTAGCGTCTTGCTTTATTGGATATTGTCTCTGTGCATTTGGTGAAACTTTTAACGGGATCACGTGGTGGGTTGAATCCTCATCCCATCCGGCATGATTTTTGTACAATGCAGGAGCTAGGGCAACTGCCCACTCCCGTGCATATGTGTGTTTTAAATGAATGGGAACGAGGTCGGAGAAGGCTGGAAAAATTACTGTTTCTCCCCTAGGGCACTCCATAACGAATGCTGGCGGCCAATCTTGTTCAGCTAATAGGATGTCATAACCAGATGACAGATTCTTCCAAAAGAGACCTTTAACTTTCCTGGGCTTGTCCCCTCCATTTGGAGTGTTATTTCATATAACTTATGTGGGACGCTTACCCTCGTATCTGGTGTTTCCACCGTGATGTAATCATTCAAGTCCGCTGTCACCAGAAATTCCATCAGGTTCTGGCGAGCTATTGTTACTTCTGCCGCACTGTCTAGCATCGTCTGAGCCCATTCCCCGTTCAGAAGTTGTGTCCTCAGAATTCTGGGCATGTCTGATCTTTAGACCTGCAACTTTCTTCTTCTTAAACTGAGGTTTTGATTTTGGCTTTTCTTCTTTTTTGGAAGTATAGTCTTGAGCGTGCTGTTTGTCTCTGGACTTTGTACGCTCTTCCTTGTGTTCTGACCGTCCTTCTCTCTCAGTGTTTTTCGTCGAACCCTGAAAGGAACAAGAGGAACGTGTATCAGTATCCTGATACCTGTCAGGTTTCCTAATATTATCCCTATTCCTGAGATTATACCTCCTTTCGGAGGGCTCCTGTGGAGGAGATCTGCCTCGGGATTGAGATCTGTTTCCTTTAAAGTTTTGTTGTTTTTTATTATCCCACTTCTTTTTAGAAGAAGCTGGTGTCTGCTTGGAAGTGTCCTTTTCAGGACTGCCCATCAGTTGTGGTTTTAAAGCTTTCCCACCTAAACTGTCTCTGCCTAATTCTGCATATGCAGTTTCAATTATTTTGGGTAGTTCGTGTTGTTGATCTATAGGACTGAACTCCCTTAGGCGTTGGCGGATTGCCACCGAAGCTGCTTCCCCTTTAATATTAGCTAGTATTATGGCTGATACCTGATCATAGTTACCTAGTAACTTCATCCCTAAGTTTAGGGCAGGCTCTGCTCCGTACTCATTTTGTATTTGTCTTAATACATCTGGTACTACAGCTAAGGATGGAATACCATGAGTCCTGGTATAAATGGCAGCAAAGACTGTACCCCAAGTGGTACAATCTTCTACTTGTGGTGTTATCCCCATGGGCAAGCAGATTGTTAGCATTCTGTGTTTTTCATACGGGGTAGTATTCGGGAATACTGCCTCGAGCTGAGTTATTTTCTGAGCTACCCAGAATGGCATTTGTTCACGTTTCGTGGGCATTTTGCCCATTACCGCGTGTAATGTTTGTGGTGTAATTCTAGTTGCTGTACCTTGAGATTGAGTACCATCTGTTGCAACTGTTGCAGGTTGGACTGTGAAAGTCCTCATGGCGAATTGCGTCAAGTTTCAGTAGATTTTAATTAAATCCTTGTGTTGTATGAGTAAGTCTGCCTGTGGCATTGTGTCAATGTCAGGATGCAGTGTGTAAGCTGCTAATATCGGCCATGTTGCCCCCTCTCCTCCGAGCGGGCCTAATCTTACTCTTCTTCTTGTGTGGGGTAGGGCACCTTTAAACCAGTATAAGTGTTCCTGGTACGTGAGTGGACCCTCTATGTCCTCGAACGGACCATATTCCACTGGTGCATCTCCTTCTGTGTAAGAGTGAAATGTCTGTGTTCTTGCATCTGCTGCTGGGAATGTAACCCACAAATAAAATACCACTGTTTTATTTGATTCGTGTGCCTCAATAACGAAAGCTACTAAGCCACCCCTAGCTGTTAAACCATTTTCTATTAGTTTCAGGGTGATTGTATGTCTGAATTTTGGTGCAATTTGTATTGCGTTTGTATCTTCTTCTCCTGAGAGGTGTAGGTCTACTACTGGGTCCTCCCTGCCCTCAGTCATTTTGTAAAGAAGAAGTTTTTGTTCAAGGGAACTAAGATAAGGTTTTATATGCACAATTTTAGGAACACTGTGTCCTTCAAGCTTGATTAACCAACAGCCTATAAATAGGATTTTTCACCTACTTAGCTGTGGCGGAGTTTGTGCCCACCCACTCCAGACGTCTCTGGTGTTTGTGAGTAGGGATCTCTGAAAATAGCACGACTGAACTACTCAGATTCTACTGTTAAATAAGTACCCAACCAACGTTGGGCACCATGTCGTGTAGTTCCTATATTACCCATACAGGATCTGCGCGCTCGGATAACATAAACTGTAGGACTGGTGGCAGAATGGCTCTGAGCACCCCCACAGAGAATGTTAGCCTTTCTGTTTTAGCTAGTTCACAGTGCCACTAGAATCTCCTCTTATCGGGGAGAGAATAGTTTCTGGCAACCTCAGAACATGACAACCCTGATCCCCCAGGATCGTGGAAACAATATACTACTTTTCACTTAGTCACTCATGCTCACTTATTCGGTCTCAGAGAGTTACACAGAAGAAACAGTCGGGCGTGTTACAATAAGAATTTATTGCACAGTTGTTCTTCTAGTGTAAAATAGATGTGCTGCAACAACCGTTAGACAGTAGCAGATATATATGATTAGCAGTACAGTGAAAATAAAAGGATAGTACAGTTCTACCATCTTGCAATAATCATGAATACATACATGAATATAAAATGCCTGATAAAAATGTGCGTACTCCTACGATGCCTATCTAGATGTACCTAAGTGTACCTAGCATGTGAGTAGGTGTGAAGCCAAGAATCCCTCTAGGATTTAGTCTAACCCCATTACCTGAAGTGAGAGAGTGTGGGACCCCGTCCTGGTCTCGAGTTGGACACCCCGCGAGGGATGTGTTAGACCACTGTCAGCTGGAGCGTCTGCATGCAGGAGCCTCAGCGTCTCTGGTCAGTGTGTCGGCCTGGAAGTCTCGGTCTCCTCTTCCAACCCTAGCGAGATGTGCTGTATTTATACAAAAACTATCTAGGGTTTCTTTGTCCCTTGTTTCTTGTATTAGCCATTGTTGGATTTGAGGATGACGTATGGGATGAACCTTGTACGTAGATATTATGCAGGTGGTGTGTAGCCCCTGCCTGGTTTCCAGGAACCCTCATGAATATTCATTCATACTGTATGAGTCTATTGATGGAGTTATAGGACGCTATTGTTCAGAGAAAACCATCCTTCTGTGCCCAGGACTAGAACTAGGTAAAGGTTCAATCCTAAAGGCTTATTACTGTGTAGTGTAAGGGAGATAATATAGGTGAAGGTGTATGATATTACCCGGGCCTATATTAGGGTACCTATATGAAACATATCAACTGATGCCATATTAATGTTGATTTATACATTAACATCGAAAAGCCTGTTTTCACATTGAACTATTGTTTTGCCCATGATGTTTTTCTTTTCCACTGTAGATGCTGTAGCTTTCCAGAAGCCTTCTGTTATTTAGTGAATAGGCATTTGATAAGCATTACAAAACTGATAGTGAGGTTCTCACCGGGAGGAGAGGAGATGGCAGGAAGCATAACTCATGGGAAGAACTGTCTGAACTGCAAGAAGTAGACAAAGTATTCTTTCAAGGACTTGGTTCTGTGGTCTGTTGTGAAGACGTGAGAAACTAGGGAGCTTATCTGCTCCTAGGATTTGTTGAAATCCGATTGTGTGCTGAAGACGGGGAATGTGCAATTGTTTCAGAGTCTGTTTATCAAATTTACATTAGCATGTGTTCCTGGAGTAGGCTGGCTTCTAGCATTCAAGAGCACTGTGGACTCTTTACTGAGATCCGTAAGTTTACCTCTCTTCAGGAGAGATCCTCTTTTTAGATTTTTTTCCCAAAAAGATGTCTGCTGATTTATAGCTGAGAATGTTTCCAGCTTGAAAATGTCTTTGCTTAAATGCAAAAGCTTTATGCTTATGCATCTAATTCTCTCATCAGGACTACTTATTGGCTTTCTGAACTGACATCTTTACTTGGGCTTAGATAATAAATTATCATTCAAAATCTTAATCTAGTTTAGGAAAATTCCTTTCTGGGACAAGCTTGCTACATTATCTCTATTTTATTTTGTATTCTTCACTGATATGGTATTCGACATTTTTTGAAATACTGACTAATGGATTATTTGAATTTGTAATAATAATGACTAAAGACTAATATTTACTGAATAAAACAATTCAAACTTACTAGAATTGTTAATAAAACCCTTTAACGCACACTAATTCTCTTTATTGACTATTATGAAGGCTAAATGAGTTTTTTTGTTTATGAAGGATTGCTCCTTTTAAATTCTCCTTGCTGACGAACAAAGGTCCATACAACCAGTGGCGGGGTTATTTAATAATTACACCCATAGACTGAGATACAAGGATGCCCGTGCCGTCAATTTCAAATGAAGAACAGGCAGCCTTCCAAAATGGGGGTACATAGTAAGTACCTTGATCGGAGATGATCGTGTGAGGTAAGCCATGTAAACAGAATATGTAAGATATGAAGCGGGTTGCCATGTCTGTAGATGTTGAAATAATTTGCAATGAAGTGCACTGGGCCTTCTAGGAGAAGGCATCTACTGTAACCACAATTGCATGATGACCTTTGGAGGAAAGCAAATCTACTATGAAATCTGTTGAAATAGCCTGCAGTGGGACAGGTGGAATTGGCAATGGTTGCAAATACCAGAATGGTTTCTGATAAGTAGTCTTTCCTTGTGCACAAATGAGACAGGTCTAAACATACAGCTCGACATTTTTTTATACAGTGGGCCACCAAAAAGATAAAAGAACTAAATTAAGTAGATTGTGTGCCTCTTTAGCATAATATAGATGTGTCATGGCACATCTTTACTTCTTCTTGCAATTTCCTTTGCAGGTATATACAAGGTTGGTTCTTGAGTGTAAAGATTATGGTGGAAAGATAAGTATCCTTACTTTGAATTTTGTCCAGAAGATCCTAATTCATTTGAGCTTGATCATCTCTTACTCTTGGTAAAATAAAAAAAAAAGACTGTACCAATCCAATAATGCATTTAGGAGGGGTAAGAGGGGAGTACTCCACTACTCAAGCAGCATGTCTATTTAAAAGGGCATCAACATGACATTTTTGGTACCGGGAACATAAGTGAGTTATAATTCATACTGTAGAAACACGTAAAAATGTCTTCCAACTGTTCATGCATTGCATTCTTTGAAGAAATTGTAGATTTTTGTGAGTGTTTTTCCCCATTAACAGAGGTCTTCATTCTGTAAAAGCATGTTTCATAGCTAGTACCGGGACGAGAAGTTCCCCTGACTGGTAGAAGGATGTGTTCCCCTATCACGAGTGCCTGACTGCTTCTATACCTGATATTTTGTTTTTTGCTGGGGCATCATGCTAATCTAAATGTGTAAGCAGAGACCTGGTCCTGTCCCTCACTATAGGAGATCCTGGACCTATGCTGTGACCTGGAAGGCCACCCCATGAAGGCCCTCATTATTGATAGTTGAGTAATGCCCCTATTATGGGTTTAGAGCTGTGGTGGCAGCATGCCATGGTTAAAAGAATCAAGTGTGACCAGATCTTTTTATCTGAGTGAAGGGGGGTGAGGCCTACTGGCCCACATGTGTAAAGTTTGGCTGCTATGCGCTTACTCTCACTCTTGCAATGACATCCTGAGTGCGTTAAGTGTGGTTGTACATGTAGATAGTGCAGTGCATGCATGGTATGTGAGTAAGCCACTGTGTGGTCTGGCACAAAATGGAGATTGATTACTGTGCTCCCAGAGAGTGGAACAGTATTGCTTACATTTGTTGCAGTGGAATTTTTGGCCCATTTGTTTTCTCTACTCTCGACATATGTTTAATTTCTTCTGACACTCACTTGATCCTTCAATGGATCTTGTAATGTGCCACTGAGAGGTTGGATATAGGAGATCTAGCATCCGGATATCCAATGAGGATCAGAAATTGGATATCTGATTCACAAATTGATAATTAGATTCATATATATATATATATATATATATATATATATATATATATATATATTCACTGAAAAAACCATAGGTTTTAGGGACAGTTATAGTTAGTTGGACATTTCACTCGTACAAAACCATAGAAATTCCCCCGTTATAGTTAGTTCAGCTAACTATAACTCGCGCCCCCGCAATGCACTGCTGATGACGTCACATATTACATCACTCATGACATGGTCAGTGACATCACTGATGACATCACTGATGACATCTCAAATGACATCACTGATGACATCATCCATGTGATAATTTCATGCATCTTCTCACACCCTAATATAACTTTTGATACACCCACTCTAAATTACAGACTGCCATTCTCAAAACCATAGACACTCCAACACCAAAAACTACATACCCACTCACTGATTCTTAGGTCTACACACACATCCACTCACTCACTCACCCGTACAGTCACTCATACTTAGTCACTCAGTACAGGACTATCATATGCACTCATACACCTATATAAACACTCACACACCGCCACTCATCCATAGAGGTACTCACACACCTAGTCAGTCATGCAAAAACTTAATCACACACCCATTTACTCACCTATACAGTTATACACACACCAGCTCACTTACTCATACAAATACTAGCACATTCTTACGCTCTTATACAATCACTGATACAAGTACACACTCATCCATACAGCCACTCTCACAATCACACACTCTCACTTATAGCCATTTATATACTCCAACACACATATATACTGCCTTTCACATATGTAGTTACTCACACATGTACCACTGAGATATACATTCAATCACTAACACACCCATACACACACTCACCCACCCATACAGTCCATCACAGATGCACTCTTGAAACCATGCACCCAGTGAATCACCAACTCACACATCTATGCACAGAGTCACACACACCCCACCCACACAAACACTCAGGCACCCATACAGATACTCAGACAATCAATCAATAACCCATGGAGACACTCATGTAGCTATTCAGAAAGCCATGCAGCCGCTTACAAACCAACAGACAGACGGATACAGACATTCACACAGTTTAGTCACTAACCCATGCATTCAGTAAGATACATTTAATCACTCACTTGTAGAGTCAGTCACTCACGTACTAAATCATCCATTCAGACACTTATACACCCACTCATTCTTCAATACGCCTTTCCCTATATATATTAAACATATTTAAACTTTACAGAAACACACAGTCACTGGATGATGTCATCAGTGATGTCATTTGAGATGTCATCAGTGATGTCATCAGTGATGTCACTGACCATGTCATGAGTGATGTAATATGTGACGTCATCAGCAGTGCATTGCGGGGGCGCGAGTTATAGTTAGCTGAACTAACTATAACGGGGGAATTTCTATGGTTTTGTACGAGTGAAATGTCCAACTAACTATAACTGTCCCTAAAACCTATGGTTTTTTCAGTGTATATATATATATATATATATATATATATATATAATATATATATATACAAACAACTCCCTTCAAATTCAAGAGGAGCCTGCACTCGAGTGTAAAATAATCCTTTATTCAGCAACACTTGCATGAAACAGGAACCGGTTTCGGCTGTCCAAGCAGCCTTTTTCAACCTGGAAACATGCGCGATGACATTTAAACGTTTTTAAATGCTGCCCACACTTGCTGAAGTGACGTAATTGCCACTGATGTTTAAAATTTTATATATATATACCTACCTTTCTCCTTGCAGGTAATCTGGCCGCTTCCAACCAGTGAGGTCAGTTGGCCGAATAAAAGTAACTTGGAAAACTTCTCCGGAGTGCGGGGTGCTGGCGTTACTTGCGCTGCAGTGCTGGTGTTATATATATATCCAAACCAACTCCCACACCATCCGGATAGAGAGCACGCACACGAAGCTGGTATACTAAACGCTTCTTTAATTCATCCGGCCTGCCACAGCCCGGGAAACACAGAGAGACGCCCAGGCGATGACCTTCTTCCAAGTCATAAAACGAGGCGCACACTGGTGGATAGTTCTCCAAAATTTATTCACCACTCGACAAAACAACCGACAGACGCTGTTTCGGCTACACGCCTTTGTCAATGTCGGTGAAGCAAACGAAAATCACCATTTTTAAACACAAATGTAAACATAAAGAAAGGAAAATGGTGCATAT
Source organism: Calotriton arnoldi (assembly GCA_963921515.1). Classification (NCBI taxonomy): domain Eukaryota; kingdom Metazoa; phylum Chordata; class Amphibia; order Caudata; family Salamandridae; genus Calotriton; species Calotriton arnoldi. The sequence continues at coordinate 112,574 of CAWUFW010007803.1, read as the reverse complement.
TGGCTCTTAATAGACATAGAAAAAGGGTTGGGTTAAGGCACATAGAGCTCCATATCTTTTCCCACGGCAGACATCTTTGCATGGGCAAATTCATTATTGTCCCTAATTTCATATGGATACATGCTCGTACTTTCCATCACATTCCCATTGAGCCTTGTATAGGCATATCTTGGATATTACATGTACGTTTACTATTCCATACTTAAGTATCAATGTACATTTTAAGAAAAACACATAATTAATTTCTCATTATGCATATTTTCATTTAAGCGTCCCTGAGTTTTGCAATTGCGCCCTGGATGGGCAACCTCAATCGGACTTTGGCCAAATATATGTTCTTCATAATTCATTTCTGTACATTCCATACATTTCGGAATATTTAAAAACAGCATACAAAGGCGCCAAATTCATTACATCGTCTTTTGCCCTATCAAGTTCCTTATATACCCATGTCATTTTTCTAGTGCCGATAGGGATACATCATATATTTAATCAATTCCTCTTTCATGGGATATGAATCCACAACTCTTCCTCATTATTGAGGCCTAAGGGGGTTTTTGTTTGTAGTTCTACAATATATTTAGACTCCAACTGCCTCAGTTTCCTTGTTCTGTCCCCTCCCATCTTTGGGGACCTGATCTATACAAAAAACTTTAAAAGGCTTTGGTCCGACTTATGTTTTTCTTGAAAATGGCGTGCCACGGGATAAGCACTATCCCGATTCTTTATGGCACGCATGTGTTCAAGAATTCGTTTTTTTGCTGGATGGATAGTGCTTCCAACGTAGTTCATTTTACAGGGACAGGTCAAACAATAAACTGTAAATTCTGTATTGCAGTTCATGAATCTGTTAATCTTTCTTTTGGTTATTCTCCCTGGGATATCAAATTCTTTTACCTTCTCACTCTTTTTGCAAGCTTTGCAATTCCTACAGGGATAGAAACCTGTTACTGTGTCCTTCTTCTTAGGAATTTTTGAAAAATGGCTCCTTACCAAATGGTCTTTCAGAGAGGAGCCCCTCCTGTACGTCATAAGGGGTTTTTCAGAAATATTAGGGCCAACTATGTTATCAGCTTTCAAAATCTTCCAATTTCTTTGAAAGATTTGAAAGACCTCAGGGGACCGGGTAGTGTACTCTGTTATCATCCTAATTGCCCCTTTTTCATCCTGCTTCTGTTTTTGTGTTTCAATTCTTGTCAATAACAGATTCTCCCTTTCTAGAGTCTCTGCTTTCTTCTCTGCCTCCTTTAACACTCCTTCCGAGTAGCCTCGGGCTCCAAACCTTTTGAAAGCATCAGTTTTGGATTTGACAAATTCGCTTTCTGTAGAGCAGTTCCGTTTGAGCCTTACAAGTTCTCCATAGGGGACCCCACTGATTACACTCTTTGGATGGAAGCTACCTGCGTGTAGGGTGCTGTTCCAGCCATCGGCTTCCTATATAGTGTGTTTTGTAAGGTGTTATATTTAATATGGACCAGTAGATCTAAATATGGTGCCTCAGTTTTGCTAATGCATTCAGTAAATTTCAGATTGCAATTGTTGTGGTTGAGGGCTGAAACATAGTGTTTTGCATCTTCCTGCTAGCCCTTCCAGATAATGAAGAGGTCGTCTATGTAACGAGCCCACAACACAACCTTGTCCATCCAGTGCTCGTTTTGTCCTGCCCAGGCCACGTGCTTCTCCCACCAGCCCAGGAATAAATTCGCGTAGCTGGGGGCAAAGCACGTGCCCATCGCAGTCCCCTGTTCTTGATGGTACAACTCTCCTGAGAAAACGAAGATGATATTTCTAAGACAAAACGATATTAGTTCCAATAACATCAGATTGTGTTCATAATATTTAGCATTTCTCTTTTGTAAAAAGAAGTTGACTGCTTCCAGTCCCTTCTCATGCTCTATGCTAGCATATAAACTAGTCACATCTAGCGTTATTAGTAACATGTCTGGCTCCCACTCAATGTTCGCAATAATGCGCAAAAAGTCCTTAGTATCTTTGACATAGGAGCTTAAATCCTTCACCAGGGGATTTAAAAAGCAATCGATAAAAATTGAGGCATTTTCCAACAGACTGTTCACAGACGATACGATTGGTCGTCCTGGTGGGTTTTTTGTACATTTGTGCACCTTTGGAAGGTGATAAAACGTCGGCAATTCTGGTGACTCACAATAGATGAATTTATAGTCCGCATCTCCCAGTATTCCCTTCATTTTCCATTTGTTTAATATTTCATGGAATTCTTGAATACAGGTCTCATACACTGTTCGTGTTACTACAGTGTAGCATTCTCTTACTGACAATTGTCTCCAGGCTTCATTCTGATACATCTTCTTATCTATTAGCACCACGTTTTCACCCTTATCCGAAGGTTTTATTACCAACTCGTCATCGTTTTTCAAATCCATTATTGCTTTCCATTGTTTTTTTTAAATGTTTTCTTTCATAAGATTTGGGCCTTTGGCTTGCAGTTTTTTGAGGTAGTTGATGACTATATTATGAAAGGTGTCAATTGCATCGTATGCAGTCTGTGGAATAGTTTGTGACTTCATTTTTATGTTACTTGCTGTTCCTATCTGCGACACCCCTATTCCTTCCAAAATTCAACAGTATCTATTTCATCCGAAATATTCTCCTCTGTTTCCAGTTCCCGTAATGTTCTTAGGGTTTCTATATCTGCTCCAGTCAGTGTGGTTTCAGAGGTAGCGCCTATTGTTTCTGTTCTCGATTTTCCTGAATGTAGGAGATGCAGTTTCATTAGTTTTACTTTTCTTATAAATTTATACAAGTCAATGCGCACATTAGGCGTAGTTAAATTGAAAAAAAAAAAAAAATATATATATATATATATATATATATATATATATATATATATATATATTCACTGAAAAAACCATAGGTTTCAGGGACGTTATATTTACAAATTAGCATTTAAAAAACCTTTGAAATTCACTGAAAAAACCATAGGTTTTAGGGACAGTTATAGTTAGTTGGACATTGCACTCGTACAAAACCCGTGAAATTCCCCCGTTATAGTTAGTCCAGCTAACTATATCTCGCGCCCCGCAATGCACTGCTGATGACGTCACATATTACATCACTCATGACATGGTCAGTGACATCACTGATGACATCACTGATGACATCTCAAATGACATCACTGATGACATCATCCAGTGACTGTGTGTTTCTGTAAAGTTTAAATATTTTTAATATATATAGGAAAAGACGTATTGAAGAATGAGTGGGTGTGTAAGTGTCTGTATGGATGATTTAGTAGGTGCATGACTGACTGTATAAGTGAGTGATTTAACGTATCTTACTGAATGCATGGGTTAGTGACTAAACTGGGTGAATGTCTGTATCCGTCTGTCTGTTGCTGTGGAAATGGCTGCATGTGTTTGTGAATAGCTACATGAGTGTCTATATGAGTTATTGAATGCTTGTCTGAGTATCTGTATGGGTGCCTGAGTGTTTGTGTGGGAGGGGTGTGTGCGACTCTGTGCATAGATGTGTGAGTGGGTGATTCACTGGGTGGATGGTTTCAAGAGTGCATCTGTGATAGACTGTATGGGTGGGTAAGTGTGTGTAAGAGTGTGTTAGTGAGTGAATGTATGTCCCAGTGGTACATGTGTGAGTAACTACATATGTGAAAGGCAGTATATTTGTGTGTTGGAGTATATAAATAGCTATAAGCGAGAGTGAGTGATTGTGATAGTGGCTGTATGGATGAGTGTGTGCTTGTATCAGTGATTGTATAAGAGCGTAAGAATGTGCTAGTATTTGTATGAGTAAGTGAGCTGGTGTGTGTATAACTGTATAGGTGAGTAAATGGTAGTGTGTTTAATTATTTGCATGACTGACTAGGTGTGTGAGTACCTCTATGGATGAGTGGCGGTGTTTGAGTGTCTATAAAGGAGTATGAGTGCATATGATAGTCCTGTACTGAGTGACCGTAAGTATGAGTGACTGTACGGGTGAGTGAGTGGATGTGTGCGTAGACCTAAGAATCAGTGAGTGGGTATGTAGTTATTGGTGTTGGAGTGTCTATGGTTTTGCGAATGGCAGTCTGTAATTTAGAGTGGGTGTATCAAAGGTTATATTAGGGTGTGAGGAGCTGCATCAGATTATCACGTGGATGATGTCATCAGTGATGTCATTTGAGATGTCATCAGTGATGTCATCAGTGATGTCACTGACCATGTCATGAGTGATGTAATATGTGACGTCATCAGCAGTGCATTGCAGGGCGCGAGTTATAGTTAGCTGGACTAACTATAACGGGGGAATTTCACGGGTTTTGTACGAGTGCAATGTCCAACTAACTATAACTGTCCCTAAAACCTATGGTTTTTCAGTGAATTTCAAAGGTTTTTTAAATGCTAATTTGTAACTATAACGTCCCTGAAACCTATGGTTTTTTCAGTGAATTTCAAAGGTTTTTTAAATGCTAATTTGTAACTATAACATGTCTGAAACCTACGGTTTTTTCAGTGAATTTCAAAGGTTTTGTAAATGACAATTTTTAAATGTATTAATTGTTATATAAATTTTTTTCATACTGATTTACTACATTTTTAGAAACAATTTTTTTTTACATATTTTATTTTTTAAATTACATTGTAATTACATTATACATTACATTACAAAAATACTTTCTCAGAATGAATTACTTTAGTTTAAATACTTTGCACATAGGCAATACACTTTTAAGTACAGTAGTTACAGTTGTTGCAATGGGCAACACATTTTCAATCACAATGCAACATTCAGCTCAATGTGAATTTCTAGTTAAATGCAATTAGTTACTTTATGGATTACTTTTCTAACCACATGACTGGATCCTAGATTCAGTCCTGGGACATCTCCTGTAAACAGTTGAGTAAAAGCGTTTTGGTTACAGTCGTGATTTTTAAGGAATATTATTGTACTTTAAAAGTTGACACAGAAACTTTTTCTCATAGAATCACCAATGTTATCCTATGGAAGGAAATTCACTTAGAAGGTAAAAACTGTTATCGTTACTTTTTCTTACTCAGTGTTGGATCCTGGATCCAGCACTGGTGCATCTTCTGTAAACAGTTGAAAGAATGCGTTTAAGTCATACAGGCGATTTTTTAGGAATATTTGTAGTTTGTGAAAATCGACACTTTGAAACTTTTCTGCTGAAAACCAGACAATGGATTCCTATGGAAGAAAATATAAGTTACTGGTAAGTACGGTTAAAATTACTTTTCAGGGTCAGTGCTGGGCTAAAAGATGCAGCACTGGGTTCTCTCCTGATAACAGGTGAGTAAATTGGAATTCGTACTTTGGTTGATTTTAGAGGAATATTATAAAGTTCCAAAACTCCACACTTAGAAGAATTTCCAAGTGAAACCAGTCAATGTTAGCCTATGAAGGAAATTCAAGTTACCGGTAAGTACGGTTAAAATTACTTTTCAGGACCAGTACTGGACTGAAAGATGCAGCACTGAGGTCTCTCCTGATAACAGGTGAGTAAATCAGAATTCGGATTTCGGCTGATTTTAGAGGAATATTTGTATGTTTCAAAAATCAACACTTAGAAACTTTTTCAGCAAAAAGCAGGCAATGATATCCTATGGAAGGAAATTCAAGTTACTGGTAAGTACGGTTAAAATTACTTTTGAGGATCAGTACTGGGCTGAAAGATGCAGCACTGAGGTCTCTCCTGATAACAGGTGAGTAAATTGGAATTCGTACTTTGGTTGATTTTAGAGGAATATTATAAAGTTCCAAAACTCCACACTTAGAAGAATTTCCAAGTGAAACCAGTCAATGTTAGCCTATGAAGGAAATTCAAGTTACCGGTAAGTACGGTTAAAATTACTTTTCAGGACCAGTACTGGGCTGAAAGATGCAGCACTGAGGTCTCTCCTGATAACAGGTGAGTAAATCAGAATTCGGATTTCGGCTGATTTTAGAGGAATATTTGTATGTTTCAAAAATCAACACAGAAACTTTTTCAGCAAAAAGCAGGCAATGATATCCTATGGAAGGAAATTCAAGTTACTGGTAAGTACGGTTAAAATTACTTTTGATGATCAGTACTGGGCTGAAAGATGCAGCACTGAGGTCTCTCCTGATAACAGGTGAGTAAATTGGAATTCGTACTTTGGTTGATTTTAGAGGAATATTTTAAAGTTCCAAAACTCCACACTTAGAAGAATTTCCAAGTGAAACCAGTCAATGTTAGCCTATGGAAGGAAATTCAAGTTACTGGTAAGTACGGTTAAAATTACTTTTCAGGACCAGTACTGGGCTGAAAGATACAGCACTGAGGTCTCTCCTTATAACAGGTGAGTAAATCGGAATTCGTATTTCGGCTGATTTTAGAGGAATATTTGTATGTTTCAAAAATCAACAAATAGAAACTTTTTCAACAAAAAGCAGGCAATGATATCCTATGGAAGGAAATTCAAGTTACTGGTAAGTACGGTTAAAATTACTTTTCAGGATTAGTACTGGGCTGAAAGATGCAGCACTGAGGTCTCTCCTGATAACAGGTGAGTAAATCGGAATTCGTATTTCGGCTGATTTTAGAGGAATATTTGTATGTTTCAAAAATCAACACTTAGAAACTTTTTCAACAAAAAGCAGGCAATGATATCCTATGGAAGGAAATTCAAGTTACTGGTAAGTACGGTTAAAATTACTTTTCAGGACCAGTACTGGGCTGAAAGATGCAGCACTGAGGTCTCTCCTTATAACAGGTGAGTAAATCGGAATTCGTATTTCGGCTGATTTTAGAGGAATATTTTAAAGTTCCAAAACTCCACACTTAGAAGAATTTCCAAGTGAAACCAGTCAATGTTAGCCTATGGAAGGAAATTCAAGTTACTGGTAAGTACGGTTAAAATTACTTTTCAGGACCAGTACTGGGCTGAAAGATACAGCACTGAGGTCTCTCCTTATAACAGGTGAGTAAATCGGAATTCGTATTTCGGCTGATTTTAGAGGAATATTTGTATGTTTCAAAAATCAACAAATAGAAACTTTTTCAACAAAAAGCAGGCAATGATATCCTATGGAAGGAAATTCAAGTTACTGGTAAGTACGGTTAAAATTACTTTTCAGGACCAGTACTGGGCTGAAAGATACAGCACTGAGGTCTCTCCTTATAACAGGTGAGTAAATCGGAATTCGTATTTCGGCTGATTTTAGAGGAATATTTGTATGTTTCAAAAATCAACACTTAGAAACTTTTTCAACAAAAAGCAGGCAATGATATCCTATGGAAGGAAATTCAAGTTACTGGTAAGTACGGTTAAAATTACTTTTCAGGACCAGTACTGGGCTGAAAGATGCAGCACTGAGGTCTCTCCTTATAACAGGTGAGTAAATCGGAATTCGTATTTCGGCTGATTTTAGAGGAATATTTGTATGTTTCAAAAATCAACACTTAGAAGACATTTCCAAGCGAAACGCAGGCAATGATATCCTATGGAAGGAAATTCAAGTTACTGGTAAGTACGGTTAAAATTACTTTTCAGGACCAGTACTGGGCTGAAAGATACAGCACTGAGGTCTCTCCTTATAACAGGTGAGTAAATCGGAATTCGTATTTCGGCTGATTTTAGAGGAATATTTGTATGTTTCAAAAATCAACACTTAGAAACTTTTTCAACAAAAAGCAGGCAATGATATCCTATGGAAGGAAATTCAAGTTACTGGTAAGTACGGTTAAAATTACTTTTCAGGATCAGTACTGGGCTGAAAGATGCAGCACTGAGGTCTCTCCTGATAACAGGTGAGTAAATCGGAATTCGTATTTCGGCTGATTTTAGAGGAATATTTTAAAGTTCCAAAACTCCACACTTAGAAGAATTTCCAAGTGAAACCAGTCAATGTTAGCCTATGGAAGGAAATTCAAGTTACTGGTAAGTACGGTTAAAATTACTTTTCAGGACCAGTACTGGGCTGAAAGATACAGCACTGAGGTCTCTCCTTATAACAGGTGAGTAAATCGGAATTCGGATTTCGGCTGATTTTAGAGGAATATTTGTATGTTTCAAAAATCAACAACTAGAAACTTTTTCAACAAAAAGCAGGCAATGATATCCTATGGAAGGAAATTCAAGTTACTGGTAAGTACGGTTAAAATTACTTTTCAGGATTAGTACTGGGCTGAAAGATGCAGCACTGAGGTCTCTCCTGATAACAGGTGAGTAAATCGGAATTCGTATTTCGGCTGATTTTAGAGGAATATTTGTATGTTTCAAAAATCAACACTTAGAAACTTTTTCAACAAAAAGCAGTCAATGTTAGCCTATGGAAGGAAATTCAAGTTACTGGTAAGTACGGTTAAAATTACTTTTCAAGACCAGTACTGGGCTGAAAGATACAGCACTGAGGTCTCTCCTTATAACAGGTGAGTAAATCGGAATTCGGATTTCGGCTGATTTTAGAGGAATATTTGTATGTTTCAAAAATCAACACTTAGAAACTTTTTCAACAAAAAGCAGGCAATGATATCCTATGGAAGGAAATTCAAGTTACTGGTAAGTACGGTTAAAATTACTTTTCAGGACCAGTACTGGGCTGAAAGATGCAGCACTGAGGTCTCTCCTTATAACAGGTGAGTAAATCGGAATTCGTATTTCGGCTGATTTTAGAGGAATATTTTAAAGTTCCAAAACTCCACACTTAGAAGAATTTCCAAGTGAAACCAGTCAATGTTAGCCTATGGAAGGAAATTCAAGTTACTGGTAAGTACGGTTAAAATTACTTTTCAGGACCAGTACTGGGCTGAAAGATACAGCACTGAGGTCTCTCCTTATAACAGGTGAGTAAATCGGAATTCGTATTTCGGCTGATTTTAGAGGAATATTTGTATGTTTCAAAAATCAACACTTAGAAACTTTTTCAACAAAAAGCAGGCAATGATATCCTATGGAAGGAAATTCAAGTTACTGGTAAGTACGGTTAAAATTACTTTTCAGGATTAGTACTGGGCTGAAAGATGCAGCACTGAGGTCTCTCCTGATAACAGGTGAGTAAATCGGAATTCGTATTTCGGCTGATTTTAGAGGAATATTTGTATGTTTCAAAAATCAACACTTAGAAGAATTTCCAAGTGAAACCAGTCAATGTTAGCCTATGAAGGAAATTCAAGTTACCGGTAAGTACGGTTAAAATTACTTTTCAGGACCAGTACTGGGCTGAAAGATGCAGCACTGAGGTCTCTCCTGATAACAGGTGAGTAAATCGGAATTCGTATTTCGGCTGATTTTAGAGGAATATTTTAAAGTTCCAAAACTCCACACTTAGAAGAATTTCCAAGTGAAACCAGTCAATGTTAGCCTATGGAAGGAAATTCAAGTTACTGGTAAGTACGGTTAAAATTACTTTTCAGGACCAGTACTGGGCTGAAAGATACAGCACTGAGGTCTCTCCTTATAACAGGTGAGTAAATCGGAATTCGTATTTCGGATGATTTTAGAAGAATATTTGCACAATGGTGAAGGGAGGGGCGGGGCCTGAGGTGACATCTGTGCAAACCCGCCCCGTGGCGCGTTTTAAGTTGGGGGATTAAGTCCCCTTGAATCCTGAGGGTCCCTAGGGGCCAACTAGCCCACCAGGAACCTCCAATATGTGCCAGGGGGCTGCGTTGCAGAGACGTGTAGAGAGGCCACACCCCTTTTTACACCTCTCTGCAACGCAGCTCTGTGGCGCTTTCTGGATGTACCTGTTGGGCTAGTTGGCCCCAGGGACCTCAGGATTGAAGGGGATTTAATTCCCCATCTTAAAACGCGCCACGGGGCCTGTTTGCACACATGTCACCTGAAGCCCCGCCCCTCCCTTCACCACTGTGCAAACGCGCCCGTGGCGCGTTTTAAGTTGGGGGATTAAGTCCCCTTGAATCCTGAGGGTCCCCGGAGTCCAACTAGACCACCATATACCTCCAAAAGCGCCACAGAGCTGCGTTGCAGAGAGGTGTAAAAAGGGGTGTGGCCTCTCTACACGTCTCTGCAACGCAGCCCCTGGCGCATATTGGAGGTTCCTGGTGGGCTAGTTGGTCCCCAGGGACCCCCAGTATTCAAGGGGAATTCGTTCCCCTCTGCAAACACGCCAGGGCGCGTTTGCAGAGTGGTGAAGGAAGGGGGCGGGGCCTGCGGGCCCGATCGTTTTTAATTTTTTTTTTTTTTGTCCCCTGAAGGGGAGCTGTGTGGCCCCCTTCCTTTTTCTTGTTTTTGGGCCCTGGGGACCCCATCCCCCAGGGCCTTACCCCTTTTTAAATTTAATTTAAAAAAAAAATGGGAAGGGGCCGCGTGGCCCCCTTCCCTGGGCCTGTATTGGCCCCGGGGACCCCATCCCCCGGGGCATGGCCTTTTTATTTTCTTGGGAGGGGGCTGCGTGGCCCCCCTCCTCAGGCCATTTAAGGCCCCGGGGACCCCATCCCCGGGGCCGGCCTTTCCATTTTTTTTTTCTTTTTTGGGGAGGGGGGCCACGTGGCCCCCCTCCTGGGCCACTACTTGCCCGGGGACCCCATCCCCCGGGGCTGGCCCTCTCCGTTGGGGACTGTGGGGGGTCCCCAATCCCTCCACAGTCCCGCCGGCTCCCCACGTCCCTTGGGAGCCGGCATTGCTGTTCCACATGGGGAGCAGCTGACATGCTGCTCCCCATGTGGAAAAGCAATGTGCTTTGGATATTGGAAGAGAGAGCAGGTTTCCTGCTCTCTCTTCCAATATCCAAAGCAGTTTGCTATGGCAGGAGGGGAGCCGCGAGGCTCCCGTCCTGCCATAGCAAACTACAGTGTCCCGGGGGTAGGCACCCCGGGACACTGCAGGAGCCGGCCCTGGGGGTGGCGGTCCCCAGGGCCATCAAGAACTCCAGGAGGGGGCCGCGCGGCCCCCTCCCTACATCAGCACAGCCCCGGGGAGGTGGTGGTCCCGGGGGTCCAAAACGGACCCCCATTTTAATTTGTTAGTGCCCCGGGGAGGTGGCGGTCCCGGGGCGTGTGGGGGCTGGAGCCCCCACACAGGCTGATCAATTAATTAAAAAAAGCCCCGGGAGGTGGTGGTCCCCGGGGCTGCGGGAGGGCTCAGAGCCCTCCCGCACCATTTTTAAAAAGCCCCGGGGGTGGCGGTCCCCGGGGCTTAGGGGGCCCTTGAGGCCCCCACACATAAAATTAAACCCCCACCATGCCCCCGGGACTTGGGCCACCCGGGGGCAAAATACTATCGAAGCGCGGGAGACCGCGCTTCGTTTTTTTTTCTGCAGGATTTGCGCACCCTGAGCGCATCCTGCCGATTTTTAAAAAAATGTTTTGTTTTTGCCCAGGGGTCCTTGTGGGACCCCTGAGCAAACCTAGGAGTCAGGGTGTTTCTACCCTGCCCCCTTTGTGCGCTTTGCGCACTTGTTTCTGTCCCTCGGTTCTACCGAGGACAAAATGGCTGCCAACATTTCCTGAATCGGAATGTTGACAGCCAGCTGACAACCAATTAACATGCAGCTCGTGATCGGGAGGGTGCGCGAATCCGACGCGGCCATAGATATCACTATCTTTTTACTTTTGATTTTCTCAGCAACTACTGAACGGATTTACACCATTTAACAAAAAGGGTTCTTTCTGAACCAATAACTACCTCTTTGCCAAATTTGGTGTAATTCCGTTCAGCAGTTCGGGCTGTAGCCGTGTCTAAAGTTTCCTATGGAAAAATGCATGGGGAAAACGCGTTTTGGGACCCCCCTTTTTTCTCGGCCCCGCTTGACGAATCCCCCCGAGACTTTCAGGGTAGGAGCGGACCGGAGCGGGCCACAAAGTTTGAAAATTTCGCGAAGATACGTCAACCGGCAAGAGAGTTATTTCAAATAGAATGTCGAGGATTTCCTATGGATAATAGGTTGTAACTATAACTATCTACTGGCGGCCAGTAGATAACATATATGTATATATATATATATATATATATATATATATATATATATATATATATATATATATATATATATATATATATATATATATATATATATATATATATCCCTCAATATCAGACTATATAACTAAATAATTATCACTGCTAGTCCGAACCTTCTAAAGAAATTTAGAATGGACTAAGATCATACAAACCAATAGTTCGGCTAAGGCAATACACAACAATAACATTAGTACCTGATGATTAGAAAATTCTCTATACTAATCCTGCCCTGTCATTAATAAATCAATTGGAATGCACAATCAACTTAAGGAGACAAGTCATGACAAAACTCAGAGTCTATGATTTAGTTAACGGTAAAATTTATCAAAGATATTCAAAGAGTAGTAAATTATTAATGAACATTTAGGATCTAAAGAGTGCCAATCAATTTAATTAGTTTAGGGTTGCCATAAGGTTACAAAAAGCTCTGGAAAGTTCAGCAAGGACATGAGCCAAAACCGCTCATTGGCAGTGTCCCATCGAGATAGAGTCCACGAATGGCGCACACAGCATGTGAGTCATACAAAAAGGAAAGCCATGTAGAGTTCACAGAAGTTCCCAAAGGCAGTGCCTGGTCAGGAAAAGAAAGTAAGTTCTGCCAAAATCTGCAAATCATCTGCCTCCCCTCTCCTTCAGATTAATGTATATTATAGTCCTCTAGTTCCAGTGGGGACACCTCCTTGGTCACCTCATTGTGTCAGACCACTGAGTCCATTGGTCAGTTCATGTAGGATCATTGTCGTGAGACATAAAGAAGACACATATTATAGAAAGAGGTGGTCCAAGGCACATACTTTGTCAGATCATCTGGTATACATAAACTTCCAAACAATGATCCTTTAGCAGTAGTCACATGAACGAGTTCAAGAGGACAGTTTCCCATAGCAAATGTTCCCAAAGTATCGACTTTGTAGCAAATAGTCCTTGTAAGCGAGTGAGAACTCTTCTAGTAAGACACAGTTTAGCTTCACATTGTAAGTTTATGAAACTTTCCTGGATGCTGAAAAAGCCTTTGATCGGGTGTCTTGGGAGTTTCTATGGCAGATATTGGAATTGAAGGGCTTTGGCCCTCGGATCATAAAGGCTATTAAGGCAATGTATTACCAGCCAAAAGCCCGACTTCAACTTATGGGGAGGGAATCCGGTAGTATTAATATATCTAGAGGGACTAGACAGGGTTGCCCCTGCTCCCCATTTTATTCGCTTTATATATCGATCCCCTAGTTTCTAAGTTGTTACAGACCCGGAAGATTAAACCCATAATTACCGGAGGTTTTGAAACAAAAGTATTGGCCTACGCCGATGATATCGCGGTGTTAACCCCTAATCCTGCCGAGGCAATAGTAGAGATCAGTAGGATTGCTGAGGATTATGGTCTTTTTTCAGGGTATGCGCTGAACGCTGGGAAAACTATAGTACTATGTACTGATAACATAGTTTTCAATGATCCCAAGAGAGTAACATCTGCAATGTACCTCGGGGTTCGAATAAGTGCTAAGGTGGACGAGATCTGTAGGATTAATTTTGATCCTTTGATAAAAAATATAGGGGATGAATTAAGGAGGGTTAATGGGCTACACTTATCTATTATTTGGAGAGGGAATTACCTCAAAATGACCATGTTACCCAAAATACTGTATTTGTTTCGGGCAATCCCGCTGGCTCTAGACGACAATCTATTAAGGACATTGGAATCAGCCTTCTCCAATTTTATATGGCAATATGGGAAGGTTAGGAGAGCTTTGCGGTATTTAGCATTACCCCAAGACAGGGGAGGACTTGCTGTTCCTAATATCACCCTATATTATTGGGCAGCACTTTTACATCAGATGACCACCCTTTTATCAGTGAACTATACTAGGGAACCAGTACAGGGCATAAAAATACCTACAATTTATGAATTATCGATAGGGAAGGAAGCCTCAGGGCTACTGCTGAGACAATTGGAACCTAGCTACTATAAAAAAGTACGGTTTAAAGTGATTTATAGCTCCTGGAAAATTTGGAGGCAGGTTTCTAAATTTATGGCAATTTCTAAATTGTCTAGATATACCCCCTCTGGCGCTCGCCTTTATTGCCATATCTGGCTAACGATGATATGGGGAAAAAGTGGGAAAAATATGGGGTAAGAACAATAGGGGATTTCTGTGGGGGAGAACATGATTTTCAATTTTTAAGGCTACAACGGGTGTTTGGCGTTTTAGACAACCATTACTTTAAATTTGTCCAGATTAGTAATATTCTTACTTTATGGAGTCCTAGGATTATGCTAGACAAGATTCCACTTTTGGAAGCCGTAACCAGGGAATCGAGCAGAATCAGAGATTTCTATAAAATACTTCTTGACAAATGCCCCGACGACCTGGAAAAACTGAAGCATCCTGGGCAATAAAACTGGGAAACCCGGATGTTGATATCTATATGAGCCTTTCCCTAACTGCCAAAATGTTCTTATCGTCAAATCTAAAAGCTCAACTTTATAAAACTATATTTAATCTCTACTTCACTCCTGCTAAACTTTATCTTTGGGGCAAAAGGGCTGATGATAAATGTCCTAGATGTGGGTCAGGACCAGCCACCTTGATACATATGCTATATGACTGTGATAAATTGGCTCCATTGAAAGAAGGCCTGCTGGGCTTTTGGGAGGAATTATTCTGTCTCAGACTAGAACTAACCCCCACTCTGCTGATTCTAGGACACGATAGTACTCTGGGTCTTAATAAGGAACACGAATATGGTGTGTTTCTGGGGGCAGCGGTATTTAGGATACTATTAGCCGCCAGGTGGAAAGATGCTGAGCCACCTAGCTTTCATATGTGGCTGGCGAGGCTCCTTGGAATATACAAACAAGAGCTGGCAATCTATGCCTGTAGGGGCAGACAGGCAGGAGCCCGAGGGAGGAGGATCTGGGCTCATATGGCCAAATGGAGTAGAGTCACAAGGAGGGAGCTGGGGGCGTAACACCAGCTGTACCATATTACTAAGCCTGGTCAATGTGGCCATGGTCGTGGCCTAGGCTCCCGTTTGTTACATACTTTGTATAATTCATATCAAACGGTATCCAAATAATCTGTTGTTCTATGTGATCTTCCCATTGTAATATTTAGTAATACTTACTAATATTTATTTGTAGCTATCACTCTCTCTTTTATTTGCTGATTTCTTTTGCTTTTTGTTCTCCTTCTCTTTGATTCTTAAGTAAATTGTAATTATATTTCTGGATATGCTTAATAAAAAAAAAAGAAAAAAAAAAAAGTAAGTTTATGAAACTTTCTCACAAGTGTAAGGCAGTACAGAAATGGGAATAAAGCAGGGCTACAATAAAGTCAATTTAAAATGTGCAGAAGATAAAGTAATAGAAATATACATTTCATAGAAGAAAATCAATATTCTAAAATTCTTTCAATTTATAGGGACTCAGAATACGTCATTAGTTGTATTGCTAAGATCACATATAAGTATGCCATATTACTGCATTTTCAAAATACAAATGTGTAAAATTATTTCAATTTATAAAATATTAATATAGTTTCAAATAATTTACATTAGTACATAAAAGAAGATCATAATCTGAATGTTCAAGAACAGTTTCACTAAATATGACTATGCAGAACCACGTTTTCTCTTGTCAATTTCAGTGCACATTTTCACATATGCAATGATAAAATTCAGAATGAAACCCTTCAATATCACATGTAAAATTATCTAAAGCATGTTAGATTTCATTAATTCTTCACACACATCATTATTTTAATAAGGATTGTTAGGAATTTTATAACAAGTGAGTACAGCACTTTAATTTTTAATACATGTTGAAATAACAACTAAAGCTGGTTAATAAAATATGAACCTATATTATTTAATGTATATGATTTCATCGATCCGACAATTTATCTGCATGCTTTTACGATGCAGTAACTACATTTTCGCACATAATATTTTCCCTGACTCTTTACCGTGTGATTCATGTATGTTTATTAGTGTGTTACTCTAGATGTCTCATAATCGGTTTAGATATGTATCAAAGGATCTAGCTGCTTATCAGCTGCATCCCATTCCTGTCGCTGAAGGCAGGAGACCCAGACACTGAAGTGAGTGGAGTGGAGACAGGGCTCCTTCAGATGTTTATTAGGCTTTTTCACTAACAAGGAGCTGCTGATTAGCTTGCACGGAGCACTGCCATTTGGTGGATGGTAGGGTAAGAGGTGGGACTGCAGACATTTGGTATGAAAGGTGCAAAGTCACTAGGTGAGGCCTGCCCCTTTTGTCTTTCCATAATTACTCTTTCAGTTGGGCTGATGACAGCCCAGTGCGGAAACCTCACACCTCTCTGTGCCTCTGTTGTGGGCGCGCTGCGATGGAGACAGCCCTTGTGCCTCCAGCAGTGTGAAATCTCACTCTACACAAAGCGTGCGCCTGGAAGACAGCTTGGGAAGGACTCTTGAAAGACAAACAATCTTTCTCTAACCTCTGGGTTCCATTTCTCCCACATTTCATCATACATCTACTTCTCTTTCTCACACATCTTGCTGCCAGTATTACATTCACCTCTATTTGTCTTGATTTTCTTTGCACCTCCAGATCTCTCATTCAATTGCTGTATCTCTCTTACTTTGTCTTTCCTCCATCTCTATAATTGTGGTTCTCACCCCTTTAGACCTACATTCCCTACACTGGCCTCTCACTTTCCCAGTTTCACTCCAACCCCCACCACTCTCATTCCCATCTCCATCCCCTATTTTCCTCTTTTGCATACCTTGAATTCTCTCAGTCAAATCCCACCTAGTCTCTCTTTTACATTCATCCTGAAGTATGGCCACTAATTATGTCTATCTCTGTATTTAGTTCCCATTTCATCTTTACATTTATCCCTCTTATTCTGTTACCATCACAGCACAATTTAATGCTTACCGTCATCTCTACCTCTATAAACGTATTAACTCTATAGTGCTCCCATTTTGCCCCTTACATCCACAGCTTTCATTCTGTGACCAATATCTTCTGGTTTCCTGAGTCATATACGGTTGGTCTTTAAATATTAGGTTGCCACCTTAACATTTGTTTTCTTCTTATTTTTTATCTATCCCGGTTTTCCAATCAGATCTTTCAAGGTCCTGCTTCTTCCTTGACTCCTTTTTCTTTTACTTGGGCGCTTCACACTTGCTTCTGTTACTCTGTGAGCTCTAATTCTCTAATAAGGGGGGAGCATCAGTGCTAGTAGTCAACCTAGTTTGACAGTGCCCATCACCCCAGAGTCGGTACACAATGCCCACTATCCACAAATATTGAGCTAATTGTGTGTACAATGAAATCACATGAGTATACACAAATAGGAAACCCATGATGAGTACATACCCTTGCAAATACTTGCAGTGTAGCAAGGCTGTCAGCAGTGTAGAGGTGTGTGGATGTGTGTGAAAATGGAACCCTTGGACATATAAAATCACATTGTGCATGCCAAACAGCACAACAAGGCAGAGTGCTGTGGTGTACTGTATGAAAGACAGACTGCTGGATCAAATCAAATACATGACCAAAACCCACATCACCTTTCCAGGAGCTGTGGGCTGAGTAGTGGCCACAGGGAATGCAGGAACCCTGGGGACTTGAGCCAATGTGCACAGTAGTGATGTGAATACATGAAATCACAATCAGTATAGCCATCATGTAAGACTTAGGTAATCACTAAGGCCCTTACCTCAACTTACCTGCACAGGCTTGGCAGCCCAGCCAGTTGTGTAAATGTGTTGCAATGTGTGTCATGACAGGACAAGTCATCCTTTTCACACAGTCTTCATGTGAACAATGCTGAGATACTGCCATCTTAAAGGCAACAACAGTGCAACTATGCCTCAATAACTATGAGTAATATATGTCCTACACATCAATGTAAAACTGAAGAGAATAAGAATAAAGTCTAAATGTCAGCCAGATAAACTCATGTCTATAACTAACAATGATCACCATTAACATATCTCTATTCCATTGCAGAGGGAGAAACCACACCTCCTGACCAGCTGCCTGTCCCTGATGAGGAATCTGCTGAGGAGGACAGCCTGCCAACCCTGGACAAAGAAACCCTCCAGCAAATCCTGACCTTCTTTGTTCACCCTCTCTGGTTGTGGGAAAGGCCGACAGTGTTGCAAGGTCTCCGGAGGATCAGCCAAAAATTCCGACATACCCCACCAGCAAGCCCATCTCTGGAGTTTGAGAACCCCTAAGTTGAATTCCAATGGTGTGCAGAAGGAGTCCAGCGGGAGCTGGTAGATGAGGTGCAGACGGGGTTAGAGACCATGGCGAGCACCCTAGTGGGAGTCCGTAGGTGCCTCAGTCCCAATAAGGATACATCTGAGGCAATAAGAGGTACCTACCCTCCACTCCATGGATTGGATCAGCCCCTGGCTGACACTGCTGATGTCATGAGGCAGAGGCATGAACAACTGCCCTGCCAAAGTGGCACCAGTGAGGTAGCAAACCAGCTTGGGGCAATCCGAACAACCTCAAATCTATGGAGAGGAAGCAGGACTCCAATATAGCAACAATGGGTACATTACACCTCAACGTTGTTGCCGTGCTGGCGAGCCATCAGGCCCTTCTCAACACTGTGCTGCATTCCTTGTTGGCACAGCCAAATGCTGCTGGGGCCAGGGGATCCACATCTTTTGCCCCTGATGTGTGTGTGGCTCCGTCACCTCCTGCACCAACAATACATCCCTCAGGGGCGGCCGCACACACATCAGAGGACGAAAATGTGGACTCCTACATTTTCCACTGAAGAGCTGCCCGGTAACATTTGTCGGTGCCACTTGGCCAGTTTCCCATTGGACCTGTGCTTATGATCATGCCAGTGCAATTGTCAACAGGCACTGTCCCCTATTTGCCTTCCCACCTGTTGATCCTACCCCTTTGTGGACTGTTGATGGGGCCAACTTTCCCTAATATCAATTTGGACCTCCTCCTCACTGGTACACTCCTCTCCTCCAAATGTCACATGACAAGTATCCTCCAAGGACTCTGTTTGGACATCCTTCGGCTCTCAAAAAATGTTGGTATTGTTGCTGCCAGAACTGCTACTCTGATACTTAATATTGACACAGATGTAAATAAATGCACTATTTTCAACCTGCATGTTGAATGTCTTTTGATGATTGGACTAAGTTGACCATATTGGATGTCCTGATCCTGTTGGTGTTGTTCCTACAAGAACTGCTACTCTGCACAGGCCAAGAGAAATAGTCAATGTGAACCATATGTGCATTTAAACTAGCAAGTAGTTACCCAAGGTCACATGCATGAAGTGCAGCAATTGCAATCAGTCAATGGTACAGCTGAATGAAGTTCCTGCTGAGGAGGAGGCCTAATCCATGGATACTAGCCACCAAGCAACACTGATGTGGCAATAAAATGGTGCAAAGGAGAGTGGGAAAGTGGCTGGCATCAGTGTGTGACCCAACATGTCCCTGATTACTCAGAATGGTTTGACATATTCATCCATACAATACATGTAACATCACTTGCACACACACAGCAACAGTAGGTGAAGGCCTGTTTTGGGCTGTGTGTCCATTCACAGCAACAGTGCCACTTACAGTGCACAATCATGTTTGAAGATCCCTTAAGTGACTCCATTGCAAACTTGACAGGATTTTCTCCATAGGTGTTCCACCTAGTTATACACGTATACAAATACTGCCTGGAAATCCTGCAGCATGTGCTTAACACACCAAAAGCATATATGACAACTTCTACATAGTTAATCATTAAGCAGTCGTGAAAGTGTAAAACATTGTTTAGTACAAACATTATAAAACACTACTATTCAAAAACTAACTACTCTACACTAACTTACTTATCCTATCTAAACTATGCCTAAACTAACCTATGCTAACTAACCTACACTACCTTAACTTACAACTATCCTAACCTACCTCACCATAGCTTATACTACTCTACACATATACCACAACAGACATGTTACACATCAACCCTCCCCCCATTAATGCACATTTGGGCACAAGACCAACATAAGCTACACCTATACACAAACTACCTAAACATTAAAACCTAAACAAATACATATTTGTAAATGTTTTTTTTTGTATTTTTTTCCTATTTCCTATCCTAAACATCAACCACTTAATAACTTACCCACCCATATCCCCACCTAACAACAAATCACTAAAGAAAATGTTAAAACCACTAATACTAAACTAACCTATCCCTAATCTAAAACCTATCCTAACCTATGCTAAAATACAAAGCTATAAAAACAAGGTATAAAAAACTGGGGAAGGGCAAAAAGTCTAACGGTGGCCTATGACTGTTTATCAAGCTGCTCTACCGACTGCTGTAATCAGTGCACCATCCTCATCAGAGTGGCGACTTGCAGTTCTATCCAATCCAAATGTTGCTTCATGTCCGCCTGGTCTTTGAGGGCCTGTTCAAAGTCAGTTGGCTATCGGGGTTGGGGACCACAGGCTGTGGTGCTCTTGCCGGCTTTGCAGTAAAGGTGCCTGGAACCTTACCAGATCCGCCACGCTGGGGGACATCGACAGCATGGCTGGTGGTTGGCTTGTCCGGCTCTTGTTAGGCCTGAGGTGCAGTCTTCCATGTGCCGTCCTCCTTCACCCTCTATGTACTTGCGTCCGATGTGCCTGAACCCCTGGCAAGGTTACTGATGTGGCGTATCACTCCAACCTTATCAGGTGTGCTTTTTTCTGGTCAAGAGTCATGTTGTCTGTTGGAGAGGAAGGACATATGTATTAGAAAAAGCTGAACTTGTACATGTGATCATCAATAATAGGCATATGTTCCAATAAACATCACATGTGGCATGTCCAGCCAATTAAACACAGATTTTGTTCGGAAACTTTACAAACCTTCATAAGAAACATATACTTCTCCTAATGTAACAATGCAAAAGTACCCAAGTGTTGGCATTCTAGGCATTTGAAATGGCAGTGTATGCCCAATTACATCTAATCCCATAATAATAGTAAGACTCGATTAGGAACAATGATGTTGTGCATACTTGGAATGATGCACATGGTCCACCTAGGTACTCACTGGGGTTTGCCATGCAGCATGCAAGAGGGCTTATTCTATGGGCAATAACCTATGTGAAATGAGTAATGTGTAGCAAGTACAGGCATGGTGCCTCAGCAGTGCGTAACTGATATGGCAAATACACAAGGCCACACACATTGAAGCATATAATGACTCTGTGCCATGTGGTTGAAACATAGATGGAGGGTGGCCTACTACCTCCAATTGAACAGACCTGTTGGACACTTCTCCAATATTGACTCGTGGAAATACCTGGAACCCTATCACACAGATCATGTAATGAAATTCAAGAAATTCCATGTGGCCGTTTACATATCCTAGTGTCTGTCCATAAATGTCATCACGAAATGTTCCCTTGATGCACATAAACTCAAACCATATTCATGTGATGAGTTTGTGCATGCATGCCAGAAATCTCCCATGTATGAGTATCTTGTGCTGTATCTTGCAGGCATTTGCCAAAAAAGATTCAAGGGTGACCATTGGTTTGGGGAGACAGTATGGGTAATGCCACCAGTAGGTGGACTGTGTAATGAGCTGTATGCTGACAACACAGTGCAGATATGCCTGTGGTACTTTACAAATTGGCCTTCTCAAAACACTACAAAGGTATGATCACGTGTCGATTATTTGCCATTGGGTATATGAGGGCATGAGTCTGGCATTTAACTGCATTAGCATGTATGGACTGATGACATATGCCACATCTAGTCATACCTAATCAGTCTGCATTGAGGTGGGAATCTTCACATCCTGTGTGGACCTGCCATACAAAATGTCCATACTTTGTCAGATGGACAACTACACTAGCAATGTGCATCATCAGACAGGCAGATTAAAGTTGACTCTTTCAAAGCAATGTTCACATAGAGTTTACCTGCCAACATCCTTAAAACCACCATGGTATTTTGAAAATTGCTCTACTGGCACCCCATCTCACATCTCACTGATTCTGCAGTACTCTAAGGGATGCTCAGGTACCCATGATACTGGGTGACAGTTTCCATATATCATGATAAATGTGGTGCAAGTGCTGAACCCAAGTAAATGATTGCTATAGAAAATGGACTCACACACTCACAGCAACACAGGGGATATGCCATTTGGCCACTGGTCTTGCTCTAATGAATGATACATGCTACCTTTGCCACAGCACAAATACATATGCAGCATCTATACTAGGAAGGAATCTTGTTTCGTGATGCTAAACCTGCTCACATGGTCACACAAGTTTATTGGATAGCAAACTTTGGCTAGCTGCCTAGCTACTGGTACATGTATGGATCCGAAACATTTTGCAGTTTGAATGACATGAATGTCTGAACATTTTTTAGGAGGGCTAGCATGTATGTGTGAATGTCATCCCTTATGTGACTCCCTTATCAGAGACCAATTAGTCCAATGTACAAACAATCCAAAAAAACCAGAGACGTTATTGACTGGTAATCCTGATTTGAAAGTTGCGGTAGAAAATGCTTTAAGTCTTGAACACACAGGGGAATGCATAAAAGAAATGACACAAAGCAACATATCTGACAGTGTTCATGTGGTAAAGAATAGATCTGGTGGGGAGGTACCAGTAGGCAAAGTACATGATGGTAAGAAGATTAATGAGTACACTATCAAAAAGAAAACAGAGGAGGATAAAAGAGGAAAGGTTGAGGTGTTACCATTGTGGATACTATAATCATTTAGCCAATAAACCCAGCTGTCCTGCACACTCTACTGTATGCAGGAAATGCAATAAGAGGGGGCATTATGCTAGGCTGTGTAAGAATTTAAGTACAGGAAAGAAAAATGTACATACAATTGAAGATGGGGGTGATTTAGGGAGCAAATATGTATTCAAGATTGACACTAGTTCTGCAGGAAAGGAGAACAATTATCCAACTTGTGACATAGCCTTAGACAGGGTGAAAAGTAAGGTGTATGCAGACTCATGTACACCATATACAATGATTGATTATAATCTCTTCAGAGAGAATTTCCAAGAGAAGAATTATGTTATACATCAGGCAGACATTGAACCGGGGGAATCAACAGAGACCTGATACCCTTAGTGGGAATGATAGCAATGTAGATTTCTTTTAAAGATAGAACTACAGTAGGGAAAATGTATTTAACAAAAAATGGATCTAGTTTATTAGGAAGGGCACATCAAAAGGCTTTGGGAATTAGGATTGACCCTAACAGTATTGAACTGGTCCTAGCAGTGGAGGGGGGGGGGGGGGGAGAGCATGCAAGGCGTTGTGTGACAAATTCGCTGAAGTATATTCTGAAGAGTTAGGACATTTAAATAATTTCCAACACAAAATCAAAGTGAAAGACAGCGTAGTTCGGGTAATGCACAGAGTAAGACCGATACCTCACCTAATGCAAGAACCGCTCAGCGACGAGTTGAACAAATTGGTCTCACAGGGCATTATTGAACCTATAGAGAGTTCCCTGTGGCTTGCTCCGATAGCGGTAACCCAAAAATCAGGTGGAAGGTTTTTACGTCTTTGTGTTGACCTGAGGGACTTAAACGCTAATATCTAGGTTGACAGATTTTCACTTCCACACATAAATGTAATGATAAGTGTGATAGGAAAAGCTGAGCTATTTAGTGTCACCGACCTTTCTTCAGCATATCACCAGCTAGTGCAACATCCTAACTCCAAATCTCTAACATCATTTATAACACCTTTTGGAGCTTTCAGATTTTTCAGAATGCTGTGTGGCCTTGTGTCGGCGGCTGCAGTATCAAAGAGTGATGCAAAAAATATTGGAAGGAAACAAAACGTGTTATGCTTCCAAGACGACATTTTGATTTACGGTGACATTGAAATTTGCCATAATAATACCCTAAAGGAAGTCTTTGGTGCACTCAAGGAAGCAGGATTTACTATAAGGAGAGATAAGTGTCAAATTGGCATGGAAACTGTTGATTATTTGGGACATACCATCTCTAAACATAGTGGTAAACCTAAGATAGATTTAGTTAAAACAGTAAGGGAGGCACTCCCTCCTGTTAATAAAGATGAATTGATATCCTTTTTAGGATTAGTAGAATACATGATGAAATTTGTAAGGAGTTTTGCAGATTTAAAACCACCTTTAAGAGGTCTGCTGCAGAAAGGTTTTGTTATTCAATTGGGCTTCCACGTGCCAGGAATCTTTTGATTCCCCTAAAAATGCCATCATTAATGCACCATCTCTGGGTAACTTTGATTCTCGTCGAATAACTATTTTGACCACTGATGCCATTGGCACAGGTATTGGTGCACTTCTCATCCAAATGGTGGAGGGTAAAGAGAAAATTGTAGCTTTTGCATCCAGGTCCTTAAAAGATGTGGAACTCAATTACTCAACCGTGGAACGGGAAGCTTTAGCGTGTGTTTGGGCCATAGGCAACTTCAAATTCTTTCCATAGGGCTTACCTTCTATGGTTCACACCAATCATAAGCCTCTAGTGTATATTTTTTCCACCAAAGGAAGGGAGAACACAATCCCCCGTATTGCTAAATGGCTTTTAGGGGTTGAAGGATACAATTTCAAAGTTAGATATGTTCCTGCCATGATAAATGTGGTTGCTGATTGCCTCTCTACATTACTGTGGAAAGGGGAAAATGAGGAATGTAATGATGCAAGTGAATCCATCTTGTTAGTGGAGGTTCCTCGATTTTCAAAAGAGGACTGGGAATCAGGTATGGACAAGGATTTGTTACTCAAATTGGTAAAAGAAAAGATTATCCAGTGTTGGCCCAACAAACCAGGTACCCTAGAAGACGATCTCAAGGATTTTTGGGCTGTGCATCATGAGCTAAGTATTGTCAATAACAAAATTATGAGAGGGGATATATTGGTACCCCCTAAAGATCTATGGGATAGAATTGTGGAGCTAGCCCACGAAGGCATCTTAGGGAGAAGCCTCACTAAGTCTAAGGTTAGAGCTACATACTGGGTTCTCAGGGTGGATGCAGTGGTAGAAGGTAAAGTTAAAGACTGCTTAATTTGTGCATTAAGTGATAAAACTAAACCAACCAGAAATTCACCATTGTCCCCCGTTAGTGTTCCATCCAAACCATGGGATAAATTGGGTCTGGATACTATTGGTCCTCTCAAAGTTTCCATGTGGGCGTGAAAATTTATGCTGGTTTTGGTTGATAACCATTCTCATTGGATCATGACTAAGGTGGTTGCAAGCATCAACACTCAATCCTTGATAAGTTTCCTTACGAAGGTGTTCATGACACAGGGTATTCCCAGCACCCTCATGACTGACAATGGGGTGTACTTCACCTCAGATGAAATGTGTGGGTTCCTAGAGATGATGTCCATACGACATTTTAGAACTGCACTCTACTGCCCAAGAGCGAATGGTTTGGTGGAAAGTGTTAATCAGATGATTAAAGCATGTCTTCAGCTAGCTCATAGATTTTCTCTACTGATTGATGAGACCACTTACACATCTCAATGCAACCAATATCAGAGATCACACAAAATCCTTGTAGAAAACATTCAGGTGACACTCACTGGTAGCATTGGGATCCCTGAAGGACTCCACCTTGGCACGTGTGTAGGGGGCAGGTTCACCTATTAGATAAAAACATGGTACATTGCTCTGTGAATATAGAACATGTACACTGTGTACATATGAAGCACAGTGCATTGCATACACAAATGTCTTGTTTTGGCTGGCTCCACGTTGGACATGTAGCATACAGAAAAGTTGACATGCCCTTATGATGGACATATTTATGCCATGTTGCAGTGTTTACGGAAAAAATCAGACAAATCACATATCAGGTGTACAGAGTTCAGACAAAGTACCAAACCAACCTTCCTTGCTTCATGGTGCAAGGGTGCCTGGCTTTGATGGCTATGTGAACAGAATAATTTGACAGACCAGACTCTGGGAGGTATTAATTTTGTTGGGGCCTTCTCAACCCAATACGTGTCCTGAACAATGCTGTACACATCTGACATCAGCCATGCTCTTTTTGTTCTTCACTTAGCTCTTTCCATGTTACTAGCTCACAGTAAATAACCATTGATCATTCATGCCCTGTACATGCTCATTAAGGAATTGTGATCATTTTTCCCAAAAACATATATGTTTAAATTGTTTGGGGAGAAGCAAACAACCTGACCAACCTATGCTCTGTTGAAATGTGAGAGTGCTCCCCTGCAACATACATGATGGGTGGGGTGGCCCCCACAGTTTGGAGTCCATAATGTCCTAGCAGGCCAGGTGACAACACTCTCTGCACATTGCTGGGGGAGTTCCCCAGCACCTCTTGGCCTCCCCTGCACTGCATGCTCTGTTTGGGCTATTGTTATGCCACTGTGAACAGGCCCCTGTGCCATGTTTTTTATTAAACAAGTTAGTCTGGATCATGGCATACTACCCCAAATACATATCTTGCCCTTCCAGTCGAAAAAGCAATTACAGAATGTTGCCAAAAACACACAGCTCCAAGCTTATGGAATATAGGTACTTACCAACAGGCCCATCAATTTCTAGTCCAAGATGACCAAGAAGATCTGACTCCTGGCTCACTACATCTGCCCATTTGTGTTTCAGTTGGTGAACAATGCGCTCAACGTTAAAGATCCCCGGATCATGCAGTGGCAAACCTTCTCCCACTGCTCCTCTCTCTCTCGGGTAGGGTAACCCTTGCTCACCATACCCCCCATCGCCATAATATTGGGCAGATAGTCGTACAACAGCCACAGCAGGCCCCCAACCCATCCTCCGACAGATTCCTCGCTCTGCTCCCGACATATCCCTACCAAAACAAATCACCCTTACCTACACCTAAACTAAAACTAACCCTTCCCCCTATCCCTAAAACCACAAACCCTAAATTGACGTACACCCAATAATACAGTGGACAAGAGAACACAAAATACAGATACAATGCACAAATAACAAATTTGGGATTTTGACACAGACGGAAATGTGACAGTAGTAGTCACTGATGTCCAGTAGCTATTGCCATTGATAGATTAGTGGATGCATTTTAATGTGGAACATCCTTGTCTACACTTTGCAGTACGTTGCACCAGCTATGTGGACAGGAGACAAGGGCCCAGATATTTTGAAGTGTGGCACTGTACAGTGCCAGCAAATTAATTATCAGGACTACCCTGCCTCACTGAGAAAGGACAGTGTAGGACATATTTGAGGCCATACACCAAAGTCCTAAGGTTTGAAACAGCACTGGCACACAATGTTCTGCATAGCACCGAGATAGGCACACTTGCTACATGGGTATTGTGTGGCTACATTTCATGTGTGATTTACTTTGTGCATGAGGGGCCACCTTCCTGCACCACATTAACACTTGGGGGCTTGATTGTCTATGTGTGTGTGCCACGGGCTGCACCACACATAGGTGCCTAGAGTGTGTTGGATAACTTAAGTGATTTTTTCTGTGGGACACGTGACCTGGGAGGGCAATTGTTTGGATAGGTTTCACAGTTTCCCTGGTATGGGATACATGACTTGCTTCATGAACTCTGGGACTTACTTGTGGACACACAGACATCAACCATGGAAGCACTTCCTTGCACACAGTGTTGCAATACGGCTTTTTTTTTACTAACATTGAATTGCTATGGTTCTTCCCAATATTGATAGGCACACACAGTAGCTTAGCAAGTGTTAACATGTTTGACTTGCAGGTTTGCATTGCACATGTTCCATTATGTATGGTGCAAGTATGAGGCCCATCCATCCTACATATGCACTGTGTCAGTTAGCACACACAGATATGTCTATTTTGCCATACATTATTTACTTTCTAGGTCTGTCATGTTCTTCACATGTACTTACCAAGCAGTAGGCCATTCCCACATCTCCGATTCTATAAGCGCTCATTGATGATGGAGTGCCTGAAGATGTAGACATCATGAGCACTCCCAGGGTATTTGGCCAGAACCTTGGTGAGCATACCCAGATGGTCCACAATTGCCTGTACATTGATAGAATATGTGTGCTTCCTATTGCGGTACAGGTGTGAAGTTGCAGCAGGAGGCACCAGTTGCACATGTATGTAATCCATAGCCCTAAAGACGTGGAAAGCCAGCTATGGCATAGAAACCTTGCTTTCCCTAACTGCAGTTGTTGTGTGTTGGGGAAGAGGAGGTACTGGGTTGTTAAGTGGATGATGGCATCCAGGACAGAGGGTAGGAAGGCCGTGAAAGCTGGCTGAGACATTCCTACCACTCTGGTTGTTGTAATATGGAATGAACCAGATGCCAGCATGTGGAGAACAGCCATGAGCTTGACCTGTGGAGGGATGTTGGTGGACTTGGAAGTTGGTTACTGTCGCCTTGGTGTTCTCTGGTGTAGCAGTTGGATGATGGAATACTTCCTGAGCCGGTAGTAGGTGATGACCCCATCCTCCCTGGGATCAATGATGATAGTCTGCGGCTGATAAACGCGCTCCCTTCTCCTGCGCTGCCTATGTGGTTGGTGGGGGGGGGGTGGGCCGCAGGGGAAGTGGGGAGGGGTAGGGTGGTGATCTCCTTGCATCTCCTAGCTGCAAAATGAGCACCTCCATGGTGTAGTTGAGCTTAGCAGACTGTTTTGAGTACCTTTTCTTCATATACACCACCGAATGTGCCATTTCCTATGCCTGGGTAACCGACACGCAGAATTTTTGACACATTTCTGGCTTATCGCACTGCTTGCTGACGATCCGTCACTTTTGGAAAATCTCATAAATATCACCGCGTCAGTTTTATGGTGGATTTTAGATGGGAACGCCTACCTTGCATATATAAATTTCTGCGTGCAGCAGCTGGTTCTGGCACAGGTATATTCCGACGCAGGCCTACCAAAACTGACGCATTTGCCCACATGCGTCTCTTTGTAAATTTGGAGACAGCTTGCACCGCATCAAAATTCTTGATGCAGCCGCGGTGCAAGACGCTTGAAAATAAGGACTTGTGTTTTGAGCCCAGCTGCATGGCGCTGATGCCATTAAAGAGCAAGGTTCTGAGTGATCCACATCACTGTAATATGTACAATGAAAGGGGAACAATATGCATTTTCCAGGGGAGCCATGGTCTTAATTGGACACAGACTGTGAGAAGTTGGCCTGGTATATGCTGTCCACTAATTAAAGTGGGCACCTTGCCCCAGTCCAAATGACCCTTATTGATGATTAGGTTAAAGACAACCTTTATAGAAAGCTATCCTAGTGGTAGCTGTGGAGAGCAGCCTTCAGGCTAAGTCTTGAAGGAATGTAAAGCAGCTTGTTTTACCAGTATATAACCTCTTGAATGACCAAATGAAAGGAGAACCACCCAAGGTATATATAAAATATATGTATTTATTACTAAACACACTCTACTAACCTCTTTATGAGATTAGAGAACAAGGCACACAATATTACAGTACTAGAACGACAGTAAATAGCACAATACACAGTGGGCTCCAGGGGGAGACCAAGCCATATATTAAGAAAGTGGTATAACAACCACGACTTGACAAGACACAGTGCCTAGAGCACGTAGAATCGCTGGGACCCCAAGGAACCACCCATGGTAGTGACACAGGGGTCCCACGGAGGACGGGTGCAGTGTGGGAACACAGACGCGAGCTCCGTACAACTCTATGGGAAAGTCGCGGTTGGAATATTAGAGTTTAAGGACACTTAGGAGAGGACTTTGAGTAAACCCTTTCAGACTTAGAAGGTTCTAAGGCCAGCACCCATGGGAGCACCAGAGTACTCGTGTTACCTCACCCAGGGAAGCCGGGTGCATAGGTGTCAAAGGGTGTCGGGAATCGTCGTTGTTTTCAACGGCGAGACGCTGCAAAGTACTGCTGCTGTGAAGAAGAAAAGTGTCCGGGGTGATCCAAGCCTGGATCGAAGATGTGAAGAACCTGGAAGCAGAGGGGACAGAGTCTGGGTCACTTGCCAGTGACCAGGGGCACGATAGACGAATGCCTACCGATGTTGGGTGCTTCAGGTGCGAAGAGGTGAAGCTTGACTCTGCAGCCACGGGGACCAGGAGACATCGACGACAACCAGAGTCCGCAGATGAGCTGTCCCACAAAGGATGTCGAGTGCTGGGGGGTCAGTGCTCGGATTGAACACCAACAAGCCTTGGCAACGGCAACCCACGCGGTCAGAGTAATGATGCTTCTGTGAGGACCAGCAAGATCCTGGGGACTCCCCAAGCGATGGAGAGTCAGGGCACACCTGGAGCAACCAGGGAAGCCCACTGAAAGTTAAAGTACCCTTCTCAGGGACCCACAGGTTGACGGACCAGGGATCGCAAAGGGACCTCGAGAGGAATCACAAAATGCCGGCCCACGCAACACTCGTGGAGTGTAGGCCTGTAATCTTTGGTGGAATTACTGCTCGGGTCAGGGCTACAAGTAACCTAAAGCTCAGCCTCAGGGGTTTCCGGAAAGCTGATGCTTCTGCAAATCGACGCGGTGTCCAGGGGTTCGGGTTGCACGGTCACCACAAGGGATACGGGCCTCAGACTTGCTGTGGGTACAGATCGACCTCAGAGACCTCGGGAACCCACCTCCTGTGTTGCAATATTCTTCGGAGTCCTCTGGAGCTTCGGAGATGCAAACCGGTCAGTTGCGTTAAAGGTGCCTGCCTTGCAGGGGAGTAACTCCTTTACTCCAAGGGAGATTCTTCAGTCATCCAGCGTAGTGTAGATTGTCGAAGTACTTGGTTTCTGTAGCAGAGTTTAGTCCAGATGTAATCTAAAGTCCTGTAGTCAGGGGTTCCTACTTTATACCCAAGGAAGGGGTGGGACAAACTCTGGGGACCCACCTATGGGAGGGTCAGGACAGAGGGGTGGCTACACCCATATCCTTTGTCCAGTTTCATGCCAGAGCAGGGGCTGAGTGCCCCTGCAACCGGTTTGAGCTGGACTATGCACAGGGACACCAAATGTGCCCCCAGTGCAGACATCAAAGCACTCTTGGAGTGCACCCACCCAGCCCCAATACACTAAAGCCTGTCTGGGAGGTGGTCACACCTCCCTGTGACAGGAAACCTATTGCCCAGCTTCCCCTGCCGGAGTTTCGTCCAGCAGCAGGAGGGCAGACTCGTGTCTGTGGCTGGCAGCATCCATTTTGTGATGCCAGGGCTCTGTGAAGCTGGTACCGGGTGTACCGGTGCTGTCATATTTCTCCCTCTAGGAGGGAGGAATCATACCTCCCACACCAGTTACTGGTGTGGAGGTATGATTCCAAGGTGTTTGACACCAAACACAACATAATTCCTTGCAGCCGTTTTAAAGTTAGCATTTTCCGCGAGGTCATAATGCACTTAAGAGTATATGGTTGGCTGCATCACAGACAACCCCGGAATAGTGGTTCCGAAGGCTGCAGAGGGGATCTGCTCATGCATGGGCACCCTCTCACATAAAACCCAGCACCCTGCCTTCAGGATTGATAAGGCCTGCCATAGGGGTGACTGATAGGCTCATATGTGCAGTGATTAGGATAGATATAGTGAACCTATATCTAAGTAAGGGGTGCATGCACCACCTTACACAGGCTGCAGTAGCAGACCTGTGGTGTCATTTTGGATGGCCTCTCAGGGGTGGCATAAGACATGCTGCAGCCCCTGAGAGGCCTCTGGGGTACCTATGCCCTGGGTACATAGTATACCATATACTAGGGACTCATAAGGGTACCCCAGAATCCAATCTGGAGTGTACCTAAAGTACATGCAATCAATTTAAAGGCGAAGCAGATAGGCTGGGGTCCTGAATAGCAGGATCCCAGCCAAACTAAGTCAAAAACCAGCAAAACACCAGGAAAAAAGTGGGGGCAACTATGCAGTCAGATTCCACCTTCCTACACAGACTAAGTCAAGGGTCTGAAGGACATCATGCTGCAGGGCCGGACATATCTGAGGCACAGAGAACAACGCCTCGTCAGTGGTAGTAAGCGCTACATAAATGCAATTTAAGCATAATCTGATTTCCCTATTATTAGGTTTTCAGACCAGACGCCCTGAACCAACGTGAAAATGATAGGAGCAGGATTACCAGTAAAGGCGAAACGTACTCCCTCTTGTGATCAGCTCTGACATGGGAAGGAAGTGGCCCGCTAGGGCCACTCGGGATTTCTCACAACCACCTGCTATGCCTTCCCAAGAATGAAGAGTCGGTCAGACAGTAGAGAATACAAAGAACAAAGGAGGCACAGGGAGATGAGCTACCACCTGCCAGATGGGTACATGTTATCAGAAACCCAAGGCCACTGCGCCGGGTCTCAGCGTCTCCTAACGTGGGAGCAGAACTACACACTTAGATTGGTATATGAGAGCTGAATTGTCTCCTTATTAGCAGGTCGGGAAACAGCCTTGAGCAGGAAGGAAAAAATATTAACGAAATACAGTGTACTGCTGAGGCAAGCATTACGAGCCATGAGGCCTAACTCAAGCACATTCTAAGCAGCCTAATAAGGATTGCGAAAAACAAAATGGAGTTGCACTCGCTAACTGAAACCTGCACATTACGGGGATAACTCAGTGGGTTGCATAACGTAAATACAACTGGCATCTATTTAGCCACACATTGCTAACCTAATTTAACGTGAAAGGAGTACATTGCAGGGACGGGATTTTAAAACCTAACAGACCCTCCTTTTAGCATGGGTGGCTAAATGCTTTATTGCTATCCGGTAGGGTCTTTACAATTCTAAGGGAGAGGATGGAATTACATAGTCACTCAGGTAACAAGGGAAAAACAAGCAACACATGATCATTGAAATCATTTAATATTCGAAGATGCCCTCATCAATGAGCATCAGATCCTGAATCTCCTGCATCATCATAACAGGAATCTTGTTGTCACTTCTTGGCAATGTAGGAGTAGGGGTAATTTTACTCATACAATAGGTGCAACAGGCTGGGAGACAGTTAATGCATAGGCAACAGGTAGAGATGACTCCTGCAATGGCTATTAGGACAAGTAATATCTTCCAACCCCACGATGTCACTAGGCCCAAGAGCCACCCAGTAAGGGACCATGAACCATTATCCTGATGGATATCTGAGGCAAGTCTGTGTAATTTCTGTATTGCGGAGTACACTGTAGGGGCACTATCAGGAATGTACACACAGCAGCTGCTGCCGATGACGTGACAGGCTCCACCCCTGTCAGCCAGAATGACGTCTAAAACCATCCGGTTTTGAAGAGAAACGAGCCTCGTAGCCTGAAGCTCGACTGTAATGTTAGTCAATATACCAGCAGTTGTATTGATAACTCCTTCAACTACCCTAGCAAGGTGACGAATGTTACGACTATTGAACATGGGACCCCAGAACGGCAGAATGCCCTTCATTATGTCGGTAAATTGCTGCAGGGAGGTATCTGTCTGATCAATATCGTCTGGATCAACCCCTCTCCTAACTCGGTGTACCTGAAAATCCCTACGCTGTAGTCTATGATCCTTGTGGTAATTGGACGGTGCAATGTAAACGGGGGCAAGAGAAAGGATACATAACACCGGCCAAACCACCCTCTCAGAAGCCAGGTATAAGCCTGTTCCCCACAGATGAAGTATACATTCGGAGGTGTAAGCAAAGGTGGGCTACTAGTAGTGTTCAATCGGTATGTGTAGTTACAATGACTCCGTCCTACTGAAATGTTCCCTATTCCTTCAACACAGAAACTAGCTGTTGCATTAATCACAGGGACAGGCATGGCTTTGTCTTCAGTGATATTGCGCTCATGGAAACATTTAAAGTATTCAGTGACATTAAATCCTTAGAAATCTAACATTTCATCTCGTAACCAAGTGACATTTTTGTGAACTGCGAACACATTCATACAAGCCTCTAGATGTAGGGTACCCTCCTTGCCATCTATCCCGGGTGTATACCCCTGATGTACCACTATATACTCCAATACTGCGTCATAGTCTGCTTGCACCATTTTCATAGCGTCAGCATGATAATGCATGTATACCATAGAGAGCAGTTGGAACCAGGCTTCACAGCTACCCAAATATGAAGCGGCAATGACACCAGCAAATCGTTTTTATGCATAACTGAGGGAAGTAGCCCACACACCCAACAATTGGTGACATTAGTAGTACTGTGTACCTTATGAAGCATTTGAACAAAAGCATTTTGTGCATAAGTCTGTCTATGTCTCTCCTTATGCGGGGCCAGTGTGACAAATGAGTGCTCTGCTGGAACCGGTGTAGTCCCTATCAAGGCGTGCACATGATGTTGCTCCTCTAAGTACCAGACCACCCCAAATACGATCATCAGAGAAAGCAAAATTATTACAACAAACACAATTTTACTCTTAGTAGACCAAGAGGACCAAACGGGGCCATCTGGAGGGGGACGCGGAGCCGCAAAAGGCTGCTCCTCGTCAGGGATAGGACGACCAAAAGGATACATTTGAGAAACCTCAAGGGCAACTTATAGGTGTCAAGAGGGAAAGAAAAGTCCACAGGCTAGAGCCACTTATTGCAACCACGATACTAGGGGGCACAAGTCACCCAGCGTCCTTTTCAGAGCCCCGCTGGCGAGCCCCTATTGTTCATCAACGACGGTGCTATGAAACACTCCCACGGAGGAGCTGTGTGATCGCAGCCCTTGCAGCAAACAAATCCTTCTTCTTTCAGGATAGGGCACCCTCCCTCCTGGGCAAATACCCTCAACTATCCTGTCCAGTGTCCAAGGCAGTGCACCAGTGTTGTTCGCCCTAGTCTAATACAGGCACCTAAGGCACAGCACCTGCGCCCTAAGCTCAAGTCCTTTCCTAACTCCTAGACTGTTCGGCTGGTGCACCGTCCTTTTTCCCGGGGCCTCAAATTATACTTGGAAACTCCAGGCACTGTTTCATCAACAATAAGGGGCAGAAACTCAGGATCAGATGGGCAGCGAGATTCAGATTCCAGCGTGTTAGAGACGGTGTTATTTGGGGCGGCCCTTATCACCGGTGGGATCGCCTCAGACAGAACTGCATCACTTTCTTCGTCTGTCTGCACCCACCTCACTCGGGCGTCAGAGAAGGGAACGAAACGTGGCACCTTCTCATACTCCTGATCACCAATGCCTTCGTTGACCCAACGGTCGTACGGAAGCGGGAGAGGCACCCTTTTCACATGAGATGTATGAATCCAGTGCTTTCTGCCATCCACCTTTACAGCCGTTCTAGTGGCAAGGAGTATGATTATTGGCCCCTTCCACTTCGGCTCCAGGCTGCTCTTCCATTGGAAATTCTTTATCATCACGTGATCACCGGGCTGTATGCAATTCCCGGGCCCCTCTGGTACTGGCTGCAATGTGGCTTGTATCTGTTGATGAAGAGAACGAAAATCTTTCGACAATTCCTACAGGTAGTCTACAAGCAAGGGGTACTCTATCTCGGAAAAGCGCTTGGGTCTGGGGACGCCCCAAACATTACCAGGGCGCCCGAAGAACACCTCGTAAGGGGACAACCCTGTTCTAGAATGCGCTGTCGCTCTGGTAGATAATAAAGCCAAGGGTAATGCATCTGGCCATTGCAGTCCTGTGCTTTCTTGGATTTTTGCTAGCTTCAGTTTGAGAGTACCATTGTACTTCTCAACCAGGCCTGCCGACTGGGGATGATTTGCTGCATGAAACTTCTGTTTAATATGCAAACCTGTGCACACCAATTCAATGACTTTTGCATTAAAGTTACTTCCGTTGTCACTCCAGATCAAGCGTGGCAATCCATAGCGCGGGAAGTACTCTTTTAGAAGTGCCTTCGCCGTCGCCATAGCTGTATTCTCTTTGGTGGGATAAGCATCAATCCATTTACTGAATGCACAGATCACTACTAGCACATACTTGAGGTTATTAACTCGTTCCATTTCAATGAAATCCATCTGGAGAACCTCGAAAGGGAAGGAGGGTGGTGCGAAATTACCAGCGGGTGTAGGGGTACCTTTCCTAGGGTTATGTCTCAGACAAATGATGCAGTGCTTCACTAAATGCGTGGCTGTCTTAGCGATATTATCATTCTGCCATACTGGGTCCAGCAACTTGCATATTCCTTTGGCACTAATGTGCGCCGGGCCATGGGCCATGGTAACAACAGGGAGCACATATGCATTCGGCAGCAGCCATCGTTGCTTCCCTGACAAGTCAGTCCAACACCCATCCTCATCCAAGCGACCTGTTCTCTCCTCCCACATTGCTAACTCATCTAAAGTCGCCTCACCCTGGATTTCCCTGACATTTTCCAATGTGTCCTCGAACATTCCATTGTCTGGGACCCACCTAGCGGGACCTGCCACCAACATCTGTGTCATCTTTGATCGAGCTGTCTCCTTAGCTGTCTGGTCTGCGAAAGCATTTCCCCTCCCCACATCATCTGTAATAGCCTTATGAGCGCTACATTTCACTATTGCTAACTTACTGGGAAGTGTCAATGCAGATAGCAATCTATGTATCAATGGCCCGTTCTGAATCCGCAGTCCATGCGAAGTCAAGAACCCTCTCTCCGCCCAGAGGCGCCCAAGATTATGGGCCACCCCAAATGCGTACTGGCTGTCGTTATAGATATTAACAGCCAGTCCCTCACTTAACTCACAAGCCCTGAGAAGGGCAACCAACTCTGCAGCTTGGGCCGATTGGTGTGGGATACGGGATGTCTCAACTACAGTGTGTAATGTTGTTATTGCATAGGCTGCAGTGGTGGTGCCATCTGGTAACTTGAAACAAGAGCCATCGACATATAGTTCCCCTTGGGGTTCAGATAAGGGAACATCAGTCAGGTATACCCGTCCCTTCGTTTCTTCCTCAGTCCGAAATAAGCAATCATGGACATCATTGCCCCATTCTCCCGAAGGGAGGGGTAGTAACGTGGCCGGGTTCAGAGTGGCACATCTTTTGATGGTAATGTGCGGAGCAAACAGGGTCAGTTCATAGCCAGTCAGACGCGCACTAGTAAGATGCTGCGTCTTTGTCTTATTCAATAGTGTATCCACAGCATGGGGTACCATTACCGTGAGAGCAGTATCAAGGATGAGCCCTGCCGATTTTCTGATAGAAACTGCCACCGCCGCGGCAGCTCTCAGACAGCTCGGGAGTGCTCTGGCGAAATTGTCAAGCATGGCAGAAAAGTAGGCGCAGGGTCTCTGCTTACCACTGAAACCCTGTGTTAGAACAGAAAGCGCGCAACCGTCCACCTCATGCACGTAGAGTACAAAAGGCTTCTGGTAATCAGGAGTACCAAGCACAGGAGCAGAGCAAAGCGCAGTCTTTAGTTGCTCAAAAGCTTGCTGGCATGTAGGTGTCCAGGGCAGGGGTTCATGCACATCTTTTGTGGTCAGGTAAAGAAGGGGCTTTGTCAGTAGGGAGTAATTAGGGATCCAATGCCGACAATACGATGTTATCCCTATAAACACACGTACCTCGCGTTGGGTTCTAGGGACAGACATGTTAGTGATGATAGCTATGCGCTCAGGTGTTAGTCTGCGGCCCTCCTTCGACAGTAGGTGACCTAAATAGGTGACCTCCTGTCGACAAAACTGGAATTTGGAAAGCGACACCTTGTGTCCATGGTGCGCCAGATGCAACAATAATTTAACTGTGGCGTCTTTGCAACCATCCTCATTGTCCGAAGCAATAAGGAGGTCGTCAACATACTGCAACAGCACATTACCAGGGGGAAGCTCCAAAGAATCCAATTGAGCTTTCAAGGCTTGGCTATAAATACTAGGGCTTTCAGTATAGCCTTGTGGAGCACAACAGAATCTAAAACTCTGACCGGCTATTACGAATCCAAACAGATATCGGCTATCTGTATGAATTGGTATGCTGAAGAAAGCGTTTTTCAAGTCAATTACAGAGAAAAATTTCACTGATGGGGGAATCATTGTTAAGATCGCTGTAATGTCCGGACCCACAGGGTATTGGGGAACTACGATCTTATTAACCTCTCTGAGGTCAATCACAAAGCGGTAAACATCAGGGTGGGCATCAGGAGAATCCAAGGGGGCCTTTTTAAGGATAGGAAGAATGGGGCTATTACACACATTCGCCGTAGTCTCCTCAACCACACCAGACTCAATTAAATCCTGTATTATTTGCAATAGGGCCTTTTCACCTGCCTGGGATATCTTGTACTGGGGAATACGTGGCAATTTAGCAGTGTCTCTGATCTGTATAGAAACAGGCGGGATCTGGAGTAACCCCACATCTGTGTCTCCTGTAGCCCATAACGTACATGGTACATCTCTAAACTCAGCTGGAAGGGGGGCATCTTTCGCAAAGCACTGTTTGGCACGAGCAACCTGCGGTCCAATAGTCATATAAACACCGTCTGGAGAACAGAAAATTGTCGCATGCAACTGTTTCAATAAATCGAGTCCTAACAAATTTTCCCCGCAGTTTGACGTCAGTAAAAATGGTGAATTGACCGTAAAGGGGCCAATAGTCAAAGCAAGAGGCTTGGAAATGGGGCTAATGACCGGCACGCCTGAGAAACCCACCGAAACATTATTTTGGCCAGACAGAGCTGCCCCCGGGACCAGTGAACGGGAAACAGAGCTATTCATAGCCCCTGTATCAACTAAAATATTTTCAGTAGTACCCTGTAAATCAGCAGTGACATAAGGTCCATTCTGATCTATAGGCACAGGAACTGGTCACTCACCCTGTCCTTGGCGGTCCTAGCTATGAGACAACCCCATCACTTCGTCCATGTCATAATCGTCATGATAGTACTGCCGTCCTCTGGGGTCATCAAAGTAATTCCCGCTCTGCCTATTGTGTGACGTATCTTCTGACTGCATTCCCCCTCTACCTCCTGTTCCTCGCCCGCGTCCTCGAAAACCTCGACCCCTTGGGGCCTCACCCATCTGTAACAACTCCGGACACTCATTCCGCCAATGTCCCTCCTCTTTGCAGTACGCACATTGGTTGAGCCCGAGGGGCGCGTTTGACGCGCCACCTCTGCCAGACCGCTGCTGGGACGAACCTGAACCTCTACCTCGTCCATTTCCCCTTGCAACCTGCTGCATCAATACTCTCGTCTTCAAATCCTTTGACTTTTTCTCCACCCTTTCCTTGTCCTCATTCTCTCTATGTTCGTAATATTGTGCCATACTCAATATCACGGATGGGGATGATGTCGTCCAAGTACTTTCCGAAGCCTGCAACTGTGTTGCAATCTCGGGAAGTAAGTTAGTGACAAATCTGTTGACAAATAAACGAACCCCACCCTCCTGCGACAGGTCCTGTCCGCTAAAATCTAAGAACACCCCTTCAAATCTACTAAAGAAATCCGACACACTTTTATCCTTCTTCTGGTGACACGCAGTCAACTTATCCCAATCCACCCTCCTTGGCGGGATAAGTGAATGCATGTATGTGATAATACGCCCTGGCAAAGCGAGGAGCTCCGCTTTCGGCTTGTCTCCGGGCTTACGCACTTTATCCCAAGCCCTGATCTCATCCCATGTTCCCCCCAAGTCTAGTGCATGGTCCTGCGTATGGACTTGCCTCCATATGTCCACTGGGACCAACAAGCCGAAAAACAACTCTATATCAGCTAACGTCATTACTGTAGAGGAGGCCGCCTCCGTCAATTCCTTATAATATGCAGTTGGGTTTTTTCGGGGGTCCGGCAGCTGGCCCTTTAAGGATAGGACCTCACTCCTCTTCCACGGAGTATAAACCCATTGCTCCTGAAACCGAGCGTCGACCCGTTGTCTAATCACAGCATTGGTGGAATCGCGCATTTCTGGAATTTCAGGGTGGTAAATGGGATGAACTTCCCTCATGGGATGCTGTGTCCCCATTGTTGGAATCTTCTGGAGCAATCTACCTCGGTAACCCACTAATGTCGTTATATTGCTAAAGACCTCATTAGGAGCCATACCTGCAGCATATACCCTATCCCCTATGTCATATATTATTTGCGGTGCAACACCTTGAAAACACTGTTCCCACAACTCTATCAGCATCGCCGACATGTGTTTAAGGGCATGCTGCTGTATAAATGGCTCGTAATCTTTC
Organism: Calotriton arnoldi; assembly: GCA_963921515.1. Classification (NCBI taxonomy): domain Eukaryota; kingdom Metazoa; phylum Chordata; class Amphibia; order Caudata; family Salamandridae; genus Calotriton; species Calotriton arnoldi. Next base: position 72,586 of record CAWUFW010007803.1, on the reverse strand, counting down.
ATCACACTCCACACATCCTCCACGCTATAGATTGGGTGCCGAGCCCACTGACCTGCCTGATTCGCCACCATTGTCTTTTCCTCATCACCCACCGCAGAACGCACCAACACTTTATCCATTCGATCTCGCGCTGCTGTCCAGTTCACATCATGCACTCCACGCGCGGGAGTTTCCACATTCAACTTTGCCTGGTGTGTCACACTCACAGGGGAGGGAGCGGACGCAGAGACAGGTACCATCAGGTAGGGAGACAGGACGGTAGGGGTGAAAGGGGGAGTAGCAGTCGACACAGAACTAACAGACTGGGCAGGGGAACTAACAGCACCCGCCCCGGTGGCTGGTGTGAATAGAAGAGAAGCAAGAGGGGCCGGGGCTGAAGTGGTAGTACCAGAAACAGGGATGCTAGAAGGGGCGACACTAGGGGCCAAGGACTGAGAGGTTGGGACTGCCGGGTATATCCGTTCAGGGGCATAAGGAGGAGGAGGACGAGAATCCAATAGTTCTTAGACGAAATCATCACCTTCCTCCCTAGCAACATAGCACTTATCTGTCTGTAACCGAAACTTTCTATCTGCACATTCTATACCCTTCTCTACCTTTCCTCTTTCATAAGCTACTGCTTTCTGTGTTATCGTTTGCGTCTGCCTCTTCCGGGCCTCTTTCTCTGCCCTCATGCGTCGCTGCTTTGCTTCTTTCTGCCATACTCTCAGAGAATCGAACATCGACTGTCTGCTCCTCCTAGCAAACAACTTGTCCTGCAAGAAATTCAATCTCTGTTCATCAAATGAGCCAGTAAGTGGCCACTGTAACTCAGCATTGTCCCTCGTATATTTATGCCACAATGTGCTAAACATAATAGGGCCAATACCATGTTTCACATAAATGTCAAAATTTGGAGAACCCTCCGGAGGTGCAGGCTGGCTCTCTTCCAGTCGAGCATCAGTAGAACAACATCGACATCCAAAACACCCCAATTTGCTGAAACAAGGCATCTTAATATAAGACACAGGCACTGTCCCTAACGAACAAGTATAACACCAACAATCGACAGACAAAGACAAAATAAAGTAACAAATATTAGTCACGGAGCCAAACAAAAACGGTCCAGGGACCACTCCCTACAGTCCGGAGACTGTATCAAATCCAAGAAGACAGGCTCCAGCCCCAGACCTTTTTGAGCATTAGCCAAATTACCAGTTGGTCTGGCAGATTGTTTGCAGGCAATCCCGGGCCTTTTCAAGCACGGGCCAAATTTCCAGGCGGTCCGATGAACTGCTCGCAAACACTCTGTGCCTTTCCAAGGGTCCGCAGACCCACCCAGTTCAAGACAAGACAGTCCGGAGACCGTACCAAGGCACAGGCCGTCGACTCATGTCGTTCAAGCAAGGCAGTTCAAAAACTGCAAACAAGACAGTCCGGAGACTGCATCAAGACACAGCCCGCAGGCTCGTGTCGTCCAAGAATGGTGCCATTTTTTCCAAGAATCAAATCACTCACCTGGTGCACACAGGTCGAGTCAAGCTATTCTCCACTGCCGACTCTTCGGACCAAACGGTCAACTCCAAGGTTTCACCTTCTCAGGATCCCAGCTGGTGACCACTAGACGAGGGGGTGCCCGATCAGCCGGGCGGGGCAGCTGGGAGAACCAAGCTCGGTCTTGTGGGGGTACCCCGATCCGCCAACCAACCAAACGCACCCCCCAACCCTACAACCCGATTACGGGCGAGTCAGATCACCTTGCGGGGTCCTTATTCAGGTGCCAACTGAAGGAAGTGGGGTTTTCTCACAACCACCTGCTATGCCTTCCCAAGAATGAAGAGTCGGTCAGACAGTAGAGAATACAAACTTACATGTTTATTAGAAATGCTCTGCAGAGGAGTCCATCATGACCTGCACCCTAAGATGTCTGCCGAGGGACTGACCCCCCAACAATCTACAGTGAGTAATCATTCTTCCCCCGGAACCTCCAACCCCGCCCACCATGGAAAACTACCGGCCTGAGCCGGACATGAACAAAGGAGGCACAGGGAGATGAGCTACCACCTGCCAGATGGGTTCATGTTATCAGAAACCCAAGGCCACTGCGCTGGGTCTCAGCGTCTCCTAACGTGGGAGCAGAACTACACACTTACATTGGTATATGAGAGCTGAATTGTCTCCTTATTAGCAGGTCGGGAAACAGCCTTGAGCAGGAAGGAAAAAATAATAATGAAATACGGTGTTCTGCTGAGGCAAGCATTACGAGCCTGAGGCCTAACTCAAGCACATTCTAAGCAGCCTAATAAGGATTGCGAAAAACAAAATGGAGTAGCACTCGCTAACTGAAGCCTGCACATTACGGGGATAACTCAGTGGGTTGCATAACGTAAATACAACTGGCATCTATTTAGCCACACATTGCTAACTTAATATAACGTGAAAGGAGTACATTGCAGGGACGGGATTTTAAAAACTAACACATGCACCCCCTTTTATTTGGGATACCAGGCTTCCCTTCCACCTTGTAGGAGCCACATAACCTGGACTATACCAAGGGTGCAATCATTGAAAGGAGGGAGGTGGCTCTCAGACTTGCTTCCTGCGGGCTTAGCTAGCTAAACAGCTGGAGGCCAGGTTCTTTTAACCCGTGTGTTTTTCATCCGTAAAAAGGAATTGTAACTGCCATGGTGATGGGCCCTTAAAGAGGACCAGATGGAGTTGAACGTGGCCAAGGACCACATTTGGCCACTTAGTAGTGACGAGGGAAAGAAATAACGAGAAAGCACAGGAAAAAGAGAGATATATCACTGCAGATCAGTCACCAACCGAAGGCAGTCACGGAATTGGGATTGATATTTTATATGCTATTAATAATTATCAGGCATTTAAGGAGGGGCAGTTAGCCTCATTCAGAGGTTATGGGGTGATGCATAGTGCATGGCGTATCTATTGGGTGTGTTATTCGTATGCGCCTTGAAGCTTGATTATTCCTGGTTTCTTTGTGCTTAACAAATTTAGTGGACAGTATTACAGAGGTTCAGGCTGCTGAACCAGTTATGTACACAAGATGGCAGTATATTTATGTTGAACTCAGTTTCTGTCACTCTCGAAATCAAGAAGCATTTGCTAATAGAAAACTATTGCTTCTAATTTTCAAATATTTTTGAGAACTCAATCAAAATTAAAAATACATAATATGTAATTCAGTAAGGGACACTGGTTTAATTTTATTTTGGGAACAAGGTCTTTTTTTCTTTTCTACAAACATTCAAAGAAGTGTTTCAAAATCTTTCCTTCTTCGTCTTCGCTGTAATTCAGTGATGAAGAAACAATTGTCTTTGGTCCCCAACGAACCTCAGCTTTCAGGTATGAAAAAACCTCACAGAATGAAACTTCGGCGTTATCAAGCCGATAACTCGATCTTTGGAAATGTTGTACCCAGCGCATGTTTCCGGAAACTGACCGAGAGAGAACGCTGGTCTTCCTCGCAGTTTTTCTTTCTTTTTGTAAAAATAATGTTTTGCTGTTTTGTATCATCACCTCGTTTGTAATTCCCAGTAGTGCAGTTTCCCATGTAGCCGCGAGGGGTCCTCAGATACGCACGTTATGAAGATTGTCGGCAGCATGCGCGTTAGCAGGTGCCAATTGCACCCGTTTATGCGTAGCAATGGCATGCAACACATTTGCTCTATTTGGCACCTTTTGTATCATTTACTAACCGGGGCTCTGTTATGTAAATGAGTTCCAAACTGTGTAAGAATTCAGCGCGATGACACTAGTGGCGCCTGGACGCCCGCGTGCCGGGGAACGCGCTGTGTGAATCCTCTCAATGCCGGCGTTTTACGTGCCATATGTGATAGAATATTCCTAGAGCTCCGCGTAGAATACTTTCGTGACTAATTTCGGATTTTCCCTTTCATCCCACATTGGCTTCAAAGGCATTAAACGAAACCCCAGGGCAACATTTCCTATGTTCTGATATTTTTAAATTCACATTTCCCCATACTAGCTTGACTGATGCTTTTAATTCTACGCTGCCAGAGGGCCAGAAATTCTGTGGAGCTAACAGCGAGCAGACCATACATAAGAATTTTTCATGGTTTCTCTTTGAGACTTTGTATAGCACACAGCAAGCTGTTAGCAATTACAGGATTTGGCACGCGCAATCTTGCCGTTGGGTTGTGCACAAACAACGAAGTCTTACCGTATAGGGTCTTCCATAGGCATTTAGGTTTATGCATAAGTAGATATATTATAGCATATGGGACTGTGCATTGCCAAATGGGAATTTGAATATTCTATTACCAACATGCCCACACTAGCAAAGTTACTAGAGAAACGACACCTGCAGCTATGCAACCACATTGAGCAGTTTCATCTTCTTGACCATTGCCAATCTGGCTTCAGAACAGGACATTGCACTGAAATTGCTCTAACACATAGTGTAGATGATGCCCTGAGACTGCTTGATCAGAACAAACTGTGCCTGCTTATTTATACTTCTTGATCTCTCTGTGTTCGACAGGGTCAAACATGTCAACATGATTAACGTTCTGGAGAATAGGATGGGTCTATCGGGTGCCCTTTTAAACTGGTTTGCCTCCTTCCTACATAACAGAGCTCAAAGAATCAAAGTCAACCAAACCCTTTCTGACAGTACTCCGGTCTCGATTGGAGTGCCTCAAGGATCCACGCTTTCATCCACGTTATGCAACTTGTTCATAGAACCTCTCACCGAAATTCTGAAGCACTCAAACATTCATTACCAAATGTACACTTATGATACACAATTGTACTTGAAAATTTCCTCACCTGAAGATATCAAAACTTTCAATTGCACCTTACTGAAAATACAACAATGGTTAACCCACGATCACTTTATGCTCAACACACTCAAAACGGAATTCCTCTTGATCGCCCCTCACAATCACTCTGCTCCATAGAAGAAGGGCTCTAACAACTTACAGCTCTCAGGTTCGCCCCTATGACTCTACTAAATCACTAGGTATAACGATAGACAAAAACCTGAATATGCAAGATCATATCAGTGCAACCACCAGGGGAGGCAATTACCAATTGAATACGCTAAGGAAAATCAAACCCTTCTTGCCCACCTGATGACTTTCAATTAGAAGTCCAATCTCTAGTCATCTCGCGATTAGATTTCGGGAGTGCTACTCTTGCAGGCTAACCCAAAGCAAGGCTGGCGCCGCTAAGGGCCAACTTGAACTCAGTTGGTAGGCTCATCACGGGATCCAGAAGATTCAACCACATTACACCAGATCTAAAACATCTAAAATGGCTCCTGCTTGAAGCAAGGATCCAGTTGAAGATAGCCTGCATGACAGACAAGACCTTTCACCATAACACTCTTGTCTACCTGACCAATAAACTAGAACTGTCTGGGGATAGCCATTCCTTAAGAAGCGCAAACCCCTTATTGCTGGAACCACACAAGTTCAACAAAAAGAAAACGTATAACCGCTCCTTTTCTGGTCTAGTACCAAGAATGTGGAATACACTGCCACCTGAAACTAGGTCAAACCCCTCGACTACTGCTTCAAAAAAGAAGTAAAACTGCTTCGGCTGAATAGATTACTTCAATAGTAGCCCTGAAGTCCCTCAGCTTGACTATTTTCCTGTGGGCAACTCCGGATCGTGAAACTGCCAGGCCAATTGTTAAATTGTATCTGTATTGCTGCTTGCTTATTCCTTATTGCATGTTACCCTGTAATTATGACTTGTCTGCTATTTGTACAGTGCTCTGACACCCTGACGGGTCATGTTTGCGCTATATAAAACTCCTCAAATAAAATAAAATAAATAATTAGTTCTTGCCATATGGGATTATGCCTAGAGTGTTAGGCTTTGCTGTAAGTAATTGTGCACATGCAGCCAGATCTAACCACAAGGAATTGTGAATAGACAGCAATATTACTTCAGACAGCCAGGTTTTACTTCGTGGGCTTGTGCATAGGCAGCTGTGTTTTGCCATATGGTATTGTGCACATGCAGTCAGGTTGTACTACTTGGAATTGTGCATAGGCAGCTTTTTCCCCTTATGAGATAGCTAGATTTTACCACATGAGACTGTGGCTAGGCCCCAATGTTTTTCCATATGGTATTGTAAATAGACAGCTAGGATTTGCTCTAGGGGTTCTGAATAGACATTTTGGTTTCATCATGTGGAATTGTGTACAGGCAGCAGGTTTCACAACAAGGAATTGTATGGCATAACAACAGAGTTCAGATATGTTCTTTGTGTTTGTGCTGCATGTTGGGTTTTTAGTGAGCAATATCTGCTTGATGTAAATTTTCCACCCTTGGTTAAACATCTGGCAGGAGCATAGAAGGTGAAAGAACGACTCATGTTTATAATCACTAAGCCTGCACCTTAAATTTGTGTATATTTCAGAAGCCCATGATGTCCTGGATTATTTTGTTGGGAACAACATGAATCTCATTTGCAGGATTTTCTGCTGTGCTGATTTGTGTAGCTGTTTGGGTGTTCAGTGAGTTGTAGGATTCCATGATTAGAGATGAGAATCTATTTTTTGCAAACTTCAAGGTATCTTCCGCTCGACTTAACAATATTGTTTGGATTTTGAGTATAGATTTGATGGTCAGTCTGTTCTGTTTATTTCCCCATCAATGTCCAATTTCAAGGGCCTGGATCTCCTCCATCAAGAGATGGACCATTTTTTTTTGGAGTTTTATATAGCGCAAACTAGACCCAAAGGTATCAGAGAGCTTTACGTGAGCTCCAGTTGCGTTACAGACAGACACATTCATTTTTTTTGTTAGGCACAGGGAGATTCAGTGACTTACCCAGAATCACAGGATGCTGAGCGTCCCTGCGGAGACTTGAACCCGGTTCCCCAGCTTCGAGGTCAACGGCTCCAGCTGTTAGGCCACATCCTCTCCTCTTGGGTTGCTATTGTTTTTTCCTCCTTATAAAAATAAGCTAAATATTTGTTTCAAGCTGCCCGTCTTTGAGTTGATGTCTAGGGGACAATATTTTAGAATATCCTCTTTCCATACGAGGCCCTGTCTAAGTAGACGAAACTCCAATTGCAGCTGTGCCCTTGATGTACCATTTGGCAGGTGGAACAATTTTCTGTAGTTGTTGTATTGGATCAAATCCAGCGTAGGTGCAATACGACCCGGGAAACCTTGATGGCCATAGGTCAATGCTGGTAGGATTTTCGCTCTTGTTACAGTTAAGATTGGAGTGACTGTCAGGCTATGTATTTGGTATGAAGCCTACATAGGCCGGAAGTGAGACTGGCCCCTTTATACCTTATGTTTGCTAGTTGAAGTCTTTGGGACCCTGTTTTCAGTAACCAAACACCAAAGTAGTTGTAGGCTGTAGTATGTCACAAAGTTGCTGGACCTGAGTGCTAAATTTCCTGACTTTGTTTGCTTATTTCCCAAAAATCATTACCTTCGGTTTGTGTTCATTAAGTGTTAGCTAATTATCTAATTTCAAATTTTTATTGTTTCAATTTCGGATTGAACCATCGTCTGTGATTTGCTTGGATTTTGCATAGACAGCTAGGTTTCACCATATTGGAATGTGCACTATGTCGATGGAAGTTTTAACTGATTTAATTCTTTTCACAGTGATTAATAAGTACTGAATAAGGATTTTATATTTTTCTTTTTTCTCTTTTCCTCTTTCTGTTTTTATATTTTGAGAGAATGAATACAATTATAACCCAACCTACTCAAATTTTAGTATGTGATTCTCTATTCTTATTTCTCTTCCACATCTCTCTCACCACCACTTACGGTTTAATTAAGACACACTATCACTCAGCCGCACTCTTATTCTCACCTATGGGCACTACTACTCACAACCATATTTTTCACCATCGCATATGCACACTCTTGCCATGACTCACCTCACAATCACCATCATTCACCAAACTATTACCGCTACTTATGCATGCTCCCCATATATTCATTAAGCCTTAATCCACCTTCCTGTAACAACTAGCTATACTGTAACCATCGTTGCAGCGGGATTGGATTTGCACTGTGCAGATTGTTGGTGCAAACTCAAGTTCAAGCTGCACTCAAGCAGATGGACCTTTAGCCCCAGGCTGAGGTTTTACATCAGCAAATCAACTATTCATCAATAACAGTGAAGCACATTAGGCTCCACAATGATGACAGAGAGTAGTAGATTTGCATAACATGAAAGTTTCTTAGCAGATTAGCAAACTTACAAACTCCCAAAAATTATTTCAGCTTATCAAAAAGAAATGGTCAGTTACATAAATGTCTTCTTTATTCAATTCAAATCAATACAACATTTGCAAGTAAGGCATCTAATTTCAAGAAAGTGGAAAGGGGCATCTGAATCTAATGAGTTCAGCATTGCACAATTAATTAAATCATACATTTTTTTGCAGTGCAGAACGATTCTTTAAGGTTCCCACGAAGAGAACCAATCAGAATCTAACATTTCAAAATAAAGCATTTTCAGTGATTTTCCCAGACATCGCACAATCAAACTTTTCTGCTCCACGGCCCTCAAGAGATATCTCGTTACAGAATGAAACAGTGCGATCGGCTTGTCCTCAGCACAGGTGTGGAAATTCATTAATCACACTCTGTGGAATGCATTCAGATAAACAATTGTCACAGAAACCAAAACATTTAGTAACATTCTAATCAACATAGACTACTTAAGCTTGGCTCCTAAAACAAGAAAAAAAAAAGTACACTGAAAACACAGAAAAGTTTTTTAAACACAGAAAATTTGATTTTAGCATGAGGTTCTCAAACTGAGGCCAACTTAACATGAACATCCCACTTTATATTTTTGCATATGAAGTGCAGATTAGTGTACGTTATTCAAAACATGAAATAGTGACAGAGCATCACCACCATCATTCAACTACACTCCTATCATTGTTAAATCACACTTCCATATCACCCAACAACATTCTCAATTTTGCTCAACAACACTCTCACTGTAAGTGAACAACTTTATTCTTCATCACTCACCCATGCTTTCACTTTCGCCAATGCGCACTTATACTCACCACAATCTCTTCCTCACACAAACTACTTTTGCCATCACTCATTCCCTCACAGTCATTTAGCCACATTTTCACCATCACCTAACAACACACTATCACTATACCGCTCCCACTATCACTCTGTCACACTTTGACCACAAGTCTACATTCTCACCATCACCCAATACAGTTTAACCATCATTCATGTACACTCTCACCATCACATCCTGCACCTCAAGCATTACTCAGCCAAACTTTACCAGTCATCCCCATATTTATCATTAGTTTTCCATGACATTCTCAAGATTACTCACTACATTCTCACCATCATTCATGTTCATGGTTATTTATCACCATCACTAATGTACACTCTCACTATTGTTTACTGTTAAGTTTTTATTCATTTTCCTGGCGCTCAGTTCTATTGGTTATAGAACCTTTTGCAGTCACGAGCCGAGGGGTTCTAAAGTGTTTGATTGTAGTTGGTATGCTGTGAGGTGGAGGAGTGAAGATGGCTATCTTGCAGCTGGCGGCTGTACTACTACTGCCTTTTCCACCTTTAAATAAACCAGCAATTTCTACATTTATACATCACCTTTTGTGATCCTGCTATGAGCACCGGAATTTAATATTGACAACGAGGATGTGCAAGACTTTCTATGCACTAGCTTACCATGCAAGTAACCATGATTGTTTCTTTTATTTTACTTACTGCATGCGGTTGTGTTCTGGTTCTCGGAGACAGTGCCTTTTGCACAATAGCGGGCAGGTGGCAGTGCTATCTGGTGCTGTCCAGTGAGGTACTCTGGTCCACGAAAGTTCTATATGCCATTTCCAGCCGACCGGATGCATGCGTGAATCTTCTCACACCCATCGCACATAGAAAAATGTACAAAAACAGTTTCAGCGGTCATTTTGAATTAGGCATTTGTTTCTCGTGCTACATCTATTTCCTCTGGAAAATCATCTCATGATTTTGGCACCCATCTTAAATTGGGCTCAATATTGGTGTTACAGCTAATTCCTGAGGAAAACCTTCTCATGGTTTCGTCGGTCATCTTAAATTGGGAGTGAAAGCAAATAAATTGGGATCAATATTTTTTTTAGTGGCCATATTAAAGTGGGAATTTAACTTTTATCCTTCAGGAAAACACAAGATGTTTTGTTTCCTTCTTGGTACTCACATGTATGCACTTATTTAATTTGGGATAAAACTTTTGTTGCCTTCTCATATATCTACATTTGTTTCGTTTTTGGCCATGCAATCCATCAGTCCTCCATCTCCTTTTCTACAATCACCCAGTGAACCACCTATTGCATGGACATAGTGGTTCCGAGACTTTAACGCTTTTCTTGGAGCAATTGATGGTTTTAAATTCAAACCTTTACAGGAAAAAATGGTTGTTGGAACGTTTGTTGGTAATGGAAGGACAGGAAATCTTTGCGCATCTCCCCACTTTCACACCAGATGATAAAGATGAAGACATTGATGAAAATGAAGAAGCTATTAGGAAAAACATTTCTCTAAACCACCCAATTTAGTGGCAGGAGACACAAGTTTTTTTTCCAGGTAACAAGGTGCCATGAATTCCGTTGATATGTATGTGGCTCTTTATGAGTTTTGGCAGCAAAGTGCGAATTTGGAAATTTTACTGATCAACTCATCTGGGATCAATTAGTCACCAGATGTTGTAATAAAAAGAAACAGGAGAGGTTATTGGCATGTGAGAACCTGTCACGGGGAGATGCCATAGAAATTGCGACCAGCATATAAGATACAAGAAAAGCAGCCAGAGTACTCAACAAAAGATTGGAGGAATCTGTTTGCATTGTCAAAGGAAACAAAACGTTTCATGGAAAATTGTCACAGAAGAAGAAGAACTCCAGTGTGTTACAAAAAGGGGTACCCCTGAACTTTCCTAAATCAGGGTATCATTAAACAATGTGAGATAAACATTTAGGAAACAAATAACAGGTGAACCAAAAACATTATACCAATGAATTATGACCAGAAAATTCAAATATCAAAACTTTTTATTAGTTTTTTTCTTTTCCTTATGTAAAAAAGGATATATTTATTTGTTAATTTTGTAAATGTTCTCTCTCTGTGATCAAAAGCAAAAAACAAAACATACAGGATTCATGATATAAAAATACTTGTGTGGTTCCACATGTGTGAGACTGATACAATATGCAGGAGGTCTATGTGTGATTCAAACACGCATACTCATTCATTCATGACCTACTCAAAAACTGTTTTATGCATAATAGACTCAATATAATTAATAGCATGGGTTTATATACCACACAAAAAATGAATTTACAGAGAGAGAAAAGAATCACAATATCAAAAAAACACAAATGTGACAATTAAAATTGTAAAAGACGAAAAACATGGCTAACATAGTTCATGTCTACGCGCGTTTCGGCTGTACACCTTCATCAGGTAGCCATGACAGTCTGAATGAATCTGAAAAGAAAACCGTAAATAAGACAAAAATACTGGTCATACAATGATGAAAGACGGTCCTGCTAAAATAGTTTAATACTATAAAGGTATAGTGATGGAATAACTGCTAAAAATGTCACAGGTGAAAACACCCTGAAAAATGTGATATAGCAATAAAAGATGGAAAAAATAATAGAAAAAATAAAACAATTGAAAAATCAGCAAGAAAGATAAGATCTGATAGTAGCATACTAGTGCTAATATTCCTCCGTGCAGTTAAGTGCCCTAGAATGAAGTGAAGAAAAGAAAAGAGAATAAAGGAAAAGAACCCAGATAAAAATAGCCATGCCTGGTCATCAGATGTACAAAAATCAGGAATTCCTCGTGCAATAAAATAAAAACTAATGGTTAATAGTGTGTTCATTAGCTACACATTAAGAATAGTGGTTTCCATTGTTACCTTGATAATAATTGCCGAAAGGTATGATATCAAAAATCAAATGGGACGCTGACGATAATTGGATATTCCTGTAGAAGTTTTAGGAACTACAACATGAAAAACGGTATAAATAAAATCGTTAAAGGATGAATCATAGCATCGACATCTACTGTATAGGCACAATTCCTGTCTTATTGGGTATCATAGAATAATATACTTAAACTAATAACATATCTTAAACGTATGATATTAGATATGACTATTACTAGCCAAATTTGGTATATGTTTACTTAGCCAAGTTTGTACATTGAGATTACATGGCCAAAAAATGACACCAGAGTGCCATATGTGAATGTCTTATGAAAAAGAACATTGCAGGAGCTAATGAAAAAAAGTTTATAAGGGTCCAACGAGTAACAGTCTTACCTTAATTCTAGTTCTTTAATGTGAACAGTCCGAATATGGCTGTGGGAGCAGTTTTATTCAAGAGCGCCAGCTACAAAAATCTATTAACAGAAAAATGCGCCTCTATTAGAGGCAAAAATTCATTACTATCTGCGCTCGCCATAAAATGTCTACAGAAATTAACGGTCAAACCAACTAGCTAGACGCTATACCTTAACTAAATAATTGGCAGCTCTGGACGATGGATGTAATCGGGACCCGATCTAGGTTCAATCTTCCAAGATGTTTGGAAAGTACAAAAACGGACCACATAAAAAGATCTGAAAATGAAACAGAGCAGAATGTAGCCCCTTGCAACCATAGCCCAAATTGATAACAAAAGCGATCATTTAGTATAGATAGCCCGATGGTTTAAATAAGCAACTCAAAATAATAATTTAGAAACACAGGGGGAATGAATTAAACCCAAAACTCGCGAGGCTAAAGTGGACACCGAAATGTCTCTTACCTAAGAATGAAAGCGAGGTATGCTAAACGGCGAATTCTTAGCAGGCTAGGGTCACGTGTTCCACATATCGGAATCCATTCAGAGTACGCCAGGAGACAAACGGATATCGGGGACGGCAAGCCAAACGTTGACGGCCAACTACGCGGTTATAAAGCCCAACGAAGGCGTGCCAACGTACGTGCGTCAAGCCAGATGGTGCCGTGTAAAGACATGTAATAGGTTAAGAGGCCGATCACATGGAATCAAGGAACTCGTGTGCTCGGTAGCTTGATGTAAAATGAATGCGCCATGATGGAGTGAAGAAAAGGAACCATAAATAGGCTCAATACGGATGAACTAGACTGGCAGAAAATGAATGGAGCTAATAATACTCCCGTATATGTTATACAATAAATCAGAAAACCAGTCACATAGAACTGAGGGAATCAATTACTTCCAATATGACGCAGTATAAAAAAATTCTGGTCATAATTCATTGGTATAATGTTTTTGGTTCGCCTGTTATTTGTTTCCTAAATGTTTATCTCACAAGAAGAACTCCAGTGACAGCAATTTTTGTTAGCATTGTGGTTCTAAATTCCATCTTAAACAGTGTCCAGTTTTAGTAAGCAATGTGCTAACTGTCGGGCTTCTGGACATTTTGCAAGAGTACGTAAAATGAGTTGTACACTGGGCGAGATGAATGCAGTGATGGAGTATTCTGTTCAAGATATTACCAACAGTTTAGACAATGTGGTTATGACTGTGAGAATGATTTTCCAAAATCAAAAGATCCCATTGAAAGTTTTTGTGTAGGTCTTTATTGATAGACTCAGGATCAAAGTTACTATTATTTCCAGAAACACTTTTAGAATTTTTGATCTACCTGGACCATTGAGTGCACCAGATGTCACACCTCAAAGTTACAATGGTACAAGAATTGACATGGAGGGTTTTCTTTTGAGACCACAGTAGGATTTAAAGGGAGGAAGGTTTTTGGTAAGGTATATGTTTCTAGTTCTGGTCCAGACATTTTAGTATGGAATCATCAAGGTTGTTTGTGTTTAATTCTTGAACCATTGTGTGTTCAACAAGTCCTGTGGTTGGAAGACACTAAAGAGTCAATTGATACATATGTATAGAAGATAATGCTCAACGTTTTGAGGAGAGTGTGGGCAAATTGGAGGATTTTGAACATGTTATAAGTTGTGATGTGTGCCTATGAGTGTAAGAGAGAATTTAACCAAACTTCTGAATCAACTGTGTTTGGAGGGAATAATTGAACCTGAGGATTTTTTGTTATAGCTATCTCCGATAGTGGTAGCATGAAAGTAAAATGATGAATTGTGAATGTGCATTGACCTTAGAAGCCTAAACAACAATATCTGGGTGGATGCTCACCCTCTACCTTAGTTAGATAAAATGATCGTCACTTTGGCGGGTGCAGAGGTTTTTTTCTTAACTGGACATGCACTCTGCATATCATCAGGTTGTTTTAGCAAAGGAATCCAGGCACCTTATGTGTTTGGTACTCCTGATGGGGTGTTTTAACACTGTAAAATGCTATTTGGTCTTGCCTCTGCTGCTGCTGTTTTTCAGTGAGTTATTAGTGATGTGCTTAAAGGACTTCCTGGTGTTCTTATATTCAAGGATGACATCCTAGTTTTCAGTAAAGATTGGGAGGAGCATATACGAAATCTGAACAATGTGTTTTTGACTCTCTGGTCTAAAGGTTTGAGACTCGGGAGAGATAAATGTGCGTTTGATGTACGTGAGGTGGAATATCTAGCTCATGGTGTGTCTGGCAGGGGAATTGCTCCTCGTCGTGATCTATTGAAAGCTGTTGTGGAGGTACCAGTACCCAAAGATCATGAACAGCTTCAAGCATTTTCGGGTATGTGTGAATTTTATGCAAAATTCATTGAAAAGTTTGCGACTAAAGTAGAACCTCTTCTCTCACTTCTGAAGAAAAATGTGAAGTTTATATGGGAAAAGGTGCATTTTGTGAAATTAAAAAGGAGTTATCTAATGCTCCTCTTTTGAGTTCTTTCACTCCTGGCAAACCTTTGTGTGTAACAGTAGATGCCTGAGGAGTAGGATTGGGTGCAGTAATCTCCCAAAGTAGGGGTTCTTCAGGGTGTGTCATTGCTTTTGCATCTTGCACGCTCAGAGCTCAAGAAAGGTTGTATTCAGTTATTGAGAAAGAGATGCTGGTGGGCACATGGGCTGTTGAATGATTTAAAGCATATGTGTGGGGTACCAGGTTTGTGTTGGAAACAGATCATAAGCCTTTGGTGCCAATTTTGAGTGGGCTCAACGTTCATTCTCCCAAATCTACTGTCAGATGGGTCCGGCTCAGTGTTAAACTTCTTGAGCATAATTCTGATGTGAAATACATCATAGGAGGGGCAAGAATAGAAAAGCTGATTGCTTATCTTTTCTCCCTTGGCCGTGTGATGAATAAAATGAAAGAATTGAAGATAAGATTGTGGATTGTTTGTTTGCTAATGTGATGTGGGATGGAATACTTGTGTGAGTGAAAAGCTTTGGAGAGAGACTTTGAGCAAAGATGAGGTCTTGGGGAAAGTTATTCAATGTTAAAAAAAGGGTGGTTTAGGAAAGGTAGTCTTCCTTTCAATCTGCAGTCGTACAGCAAGGTACAATCAGAATTAAGTTTTGAAGATACATTTTTGTTTCATGGCAGTAAACTTATTCCTCCTGGTTCCATCAGAAACAACCTGTTGGGGATCAGCCATGAAGGTCATTTGGGCATGACACTCATTAGGAAAAGGTTAAGAGAAATTTATTGGTGGCCTGAGGGTGGACAGGGATGTGGAAGACTTGATTGGAAAATGATCAATTTGCATTCAGAATGATAAAGGCTTAAGGTTGTCACTCCACCTATGGGGGAAATGTTTATCCCTGATAAAGTTTGGGAAAGAGTAAACATTGATTTTCTCGGTCTCTTCCACATACTTCCTACTGCTCAATGTTTTGCTATTGCCAAGACTGACAGTTTATCCAAGGTCAAATTTGTGCAAGACCTGGACACTAAGAATGTCATTAATTTTCTGACAGACGCATTTTCTAGAGAAGGTTACCCCCTTGAGCTCCAGTCAGACAATGGAGTACAGTTTATGTCAAGGGAGATGAAAGAGTTTCTGGATGGAGCTGGGATAAAACACAAGAAATTCAGGGGCATATTAGCTAGAAGAGGCGATAATCATCGCTAACCCTGCTTAGCGTGATTTTTTATATCGCCGGCTATCGCTGGAATATATCGCCACGCTAACGCTGTATTAGCAACGATTAGCGCTATGGCGATGAATATTCCAGCGATAGCGGGGGAAATGGGCCAACATCGCTGAAAAACCAGCGATGTTGCAGTACAAACGGTGTTGGCCTTGCTGATACGACCCTGTGGTCGTATCACAATAATCCACCCCCCCATGTAATGAATACATAAGTCATAAATTTAGCAGTTCTTAAATTCCTGCGTTAATGGGGGCTTAGCGTGCGTTTCATTGTCGCTACGCGGGTCCGGGGCATCCTTGTTAATAGCCCGGAGCCGCGTTAGCGATGATTTCCCCTGGAGTTATGTCAGGAACGCCTACTTCGCATCTCATTAGCAATGCGAAGCAAGGCGTTAGTAAAACAGGCGCTATCACCAGGGAACACGCGCTAAGGCCTGTTAGCGTGTTCTTGGTGATACCGCGATATAATTATCGCCGCTTTTCGGCCGAAAACGGCCGCAAAAGCGGCGATAAGGGGCTTGCTAATATGCCCCGAAGTCTTTATCATCCACAAGAGAATGGTCTAGTTTTTATGTTTGCAGAATACAGCCCACCTAGAAAGAGGAAAAAATGAGTAATAAGGATATTTCTCCTTGTTATGCCACCTCTGGGGTGGTGTTAAAATCTGACGCATTCCCAGGTTTATGATTCCTCATAAATCTGTGAATGCTTCAGATTCCATGGGTGTTGCGTGGGAACATCCACAGCAACACCCATGGAACGCCCCTTTCACCCTTGTTCTGCATGAAAGGGCATATATTCACAAGGCCATGAAAAGGCATGAAAAGTGGCTTTGCGTGACCTTGTAAATATACTGCGGCACATTGCACCGACGCTCCTGCAGCACAAAATAGCAGTTTGGGGCCTTGTAAATGAGGCCCTTAGCTTGTGTTAGACTACCTGAGTCCAAAGTTGTGAAAGAAAGAGTTAAGTAGGTGCATCTTACACTGTTGAGGAGATCAATCAGGTTGGTTCAACCGTAAAGTTGTCTAATGGTCAGTGATGGAATGGTGTATGTGGTGTGAGGGTTCGATATAACCCTCAATTGGAAATGTTTGGAAACTATTGTGAGGTTGGAAATGAGTCAGACGAGGGTTTGTTGGGTTGTGATGAGACAGAGTTTGTGTGCATTGTATCTGGAAGTGTACTTTGCCAGTCAAATTCAAATATTATGTTCTTGGATTAATTATTTCTTTGATGCATTATTCTCTGAGGCTATTGTTTCTATCTACATTCTGGCATTAGTTTAAAACATTACTGAAATGAAATATGATTCTAAGGTATGTACTTTGTTGTTTTGTTTCGATTCGTTTTTAATTTTGTTTCATGTTTTTTGTTTTATTAGTATATTGTAGTATGGTTGTTTATAATATTCTAATTGCTTCTTTGGTTCTAATGCTGTTCAAGTTATTTTATAGTTGTGGTATTAAAAGGGGGAGGTGTGTCACGTCTTCATTCCTTTTTTTGTCGCTCCATTCTATTGGTTATAGAACCTTTTTGCCCAGGTTTTTTAAAGCGGTTGATTATGGTTGGTATGCCGTGAGGTGAAGGAGTGAAGACAGCTATCCCGCTGCTGCCCGTTGTACCGCTACTGTCTTTTCCGCCTTTAAATAAACCAGGAATTTCTACATTGCCTTTCGTTATCCTTCAGTGAGCTCTGGAACTTAACATTTACCTACTGACAGTCACTCACCACCCCATCAACATCACTCACCACATTCTAAATGTACAGACACATATTTCCACCACCCTAGCCGATGTAACATTTCTACCTTTCCTTCCTGTATCCCTGCAAATTCCCCTGTCTTTCTGGTTTTTGCAATGGTTTATTGGGCCCTGATTCAGAGGGACTGATGCTTCTCAAGGAGACCATTTTGCATGTTCAAGAATATCAGAACCTCCCCACACTGTAGTCTTGTGGGATATCGCCCATGCACAGACCTAGACTGGTCAATCAATCAATCAAGAATTTAAATCAATCAAGGATTGGTAAAGTGCGGCAAATCATCAGTGAGGGTTTCAGAGCACTGGAGTGGCAGCTGCATTGTTGTCATCTGTTCATTCGAACAGCCAGGTCTTGAGTCCTTTCCTGAATTCCTGGAGCGGTGAGGCAGTCCTGAGGTGCAGGGGGAAAGTCATTCCAAGCTTTGACCACCAGGTGTATCCTCCACTGTTGCCACGGCAGTTCGGGAGGTGTCTGCAAAGAAGAGGGAGGTGGATTTTAGGTGTCTGGTTGGTCGGTGGAAGGTCATGCTTTTGTTGATGTATTCTGGTCCTTCATCGCGCAGGGCTTTGTAGGCATGGGCCAACATCTTGAACTGGCATCTCTGCTGGATCGGGAGCCAGTGCAGTTTCTTGAGGTGTGGTGTGATATGGGTCTGACTGGGGAGGTTGAGGATGAGTCTTGCTGCTGCGTTTTGTATTGTATCTTCAAGAGGAGTGCAGTGATTCCTATGGAGAGTGTGTTCCTGTAGTCCAGTCTGCTGGTGAAGAGGGCCTGCTTGACGGTCCTTCTGGTATTGACCGGGACCATTCTGAAGATCTTGCGGAGCATGTGTAGGGTGTGGAAGCAGGTGGACGAGACTGTGTTTACCTGTATTTTCATGGATAGCTTGCTGTCGAGTGTGATGCCGAGGTTGTAGGCATGGTCTGTCAGGACAGGGAGGTGGGCTGAATTCAGCTTGCCACCATGAGTTCTTCCAAGGTGAGGTGTTGGTCCCGAAGATGAGGACTTCTGTCTTGTCCATGTTGAGCTTGAGGCAGTATGACTGGTGGCAGCATGTGTAGGTTTTGAAATACAGTAGCTGCACTCAGAGTCAATGCCTAGTGCCGTCCCCCATGTAAATTAGGTCCAAGAGCCTGGAGCATATTGGCCTTCTACATCTTTATTTATTGTCTGTTTGTAAATGCTTATGAATTCGATATGTATTGCCTTTCCAAAATTGATATGAAACACTGGATTGGCGTGTGTGAGATAATTCACATTTACTAGTAGAGTCCCAGTGATAATTCACTCCTGGCTTATCGTTAACACCTCTATATTTGGATTCCCACAAAAGCAGACCTCTGGTGGTTATACATGGTCAGTTGCACATAGGCAGTGGCCACCACAATGCATTCTGGAAAAAAGGATAGGGCTGTCCTTCCCAGAAACCTCTCTGCAGAAGGAAACGTTGCCCCAACTTGATTGGATGACCTTTTGAACTTTAAAAATACAAAAAATCTGTTTGAAAGTGGGTTGTCTTCCAAAAGCCAGGTCTTTGAAAGATAATATGGAGCTCTATTTCAACATGTTGAACACCTCTTTGGATACAGACCAACATGGACCAAGTTACAAAGGTGTTAATAGTACATGGAGGTGGATGTTAACATTTCCTGTTTCCTGGAAACAAGTAAGAATGCCCTGCTGAGCTCTGTTGACCTGCTTTGCTGCTGCTTCTGACCTTGTCTGTGCGAATGCCCTGCAGTGCCGAGTCCAACTTGTGACCACACCCTCGTCCCGCCAAATAATGCTTTTTATTATTTTGTTATTCGTTTGACCTGACTGGCCTGCATGCTAGCAGGATCAGGATGGGCTTGAGAGGTCCAGTGTGAGACTTCTGTGATTGGAGACTTGCACATTGTTTACTTTGTTGGTCAAAGTGCTGTCTGTTTCCCTTCACCTTCAAGGTTGAAACCCGAACAAGGGGCAACTGATCCAGAGTATTTAGGGTCTTGAGGTTGAGAGCTTTCCCCCTTTCACAAGATAGACATGAACCTTTAAACAAGACGCAAGTTTGTATTCCCAGACGCCAGCAATCCATTTTCTGAACTCCAAAACACTTTTATTTCACATGCAGGGTGGTGGCGGGGGGTGGTGCTCCTCCGCTCTAATGGAGCGGCTGCAGCTGTAGGGTAGTGTTGGAGCAGGGATTCTTGTATCTCAAACGCCCGGTATAATTGATGGAGCAAGGTTTCAAAAATGAAACTTGCTTGTACGCAATCTTCCTCATAGTATTAATTTATTAAACTTGTATTGTCAAAACTAAACTTTGCATTCACAAACACAAGAGGGACAGAAGCTTGCTTATGTGTTTTACTAATGAATAACGCTTGTCTGTAATCCAAAATGTCCGCTAAAGCCCGGGAACCTCAATGCGCATGTCGCAACCTGATCACATGGTGTGACGTCTTTCTTTGCTTGGTGGGAAACTTCTGCTTCTGCGCAGTGTGCACTAAAATGGCCGCTAAATGTTTTCACATGCTTCAGCTTGCTCTCATGTCATTATTAAATTGTCGTTTTTCTTAATGCTACTAATGCAGGATAGTATTATAATTAATTGGGAATAGAGTAGGGAAAGTGGGCATACAGTGAAACATTTTATTTGTGATTTTAATATTTTCTTCTTGCACTTTTAGTAATTCGTAAACTTGGGCCTGGGTTGGTGACTTGAAACTCGAGAGACAGATGGTTCTGCGCATGTGTCCTGTGTGCCTGCCAAGTGAAGTCAACTTGGACGTCTTCCAAGGCCATGACCCATTGGCCGAAGATGCTGTACTTCATGTTTCCGGAGGACAAAAATGATACTTTTCCCCTGTAAAATGTATAACATTTGTCATGAGACGGGTGGGAAATAAAGTGAATGTATTAATCTGAAGGGGAGGGAAAGTAAAGACAATAGGCTTTACAATTTAGGCCAAATCGATATGGTGCGAGAATCCACCCCCTGTCCCGGTCCAATCAGAAGTAGTGGTCCCATATTTTAGCAACATTAAGGGGAGGTACATGGGCGAAGAAGGGTATAATAGAATATAGCATTAGTTAATTAGTCGGGAGAGCATACTTTCACGAAGAACAGGCGTCCATGCTGCGAGAGAGCTCTTAGCTCCAGACTGCCATGCTGATCGGTTGCTGACTGAATCCCTGTCCAGAAGAGGTCCTGAGGAGGGGGCGGCGGAGTCCATTAGAAGGAAGGCACAGAAGAATCGAGAGAAGTCGAGTATCAGAGAGGGGAACTGCGCAGGCGTCGTTATAGAGAGGTCACCGGTCCTGTCCTGATCCTGGAAGAAGTCTTTGCTCTTCATCCTTCCTGGGTCCTATCTTTTCCAACTCCTTGGCCAAGGGGCTTGGTTCTCGCATTTAGGTAACTATACTGCAACCTTTAGTTGCGCTGCTGTCTCTATCTTCTCCTCTTCCTTAAACACCGTCATTGATTAGCAAAATCATTTCTATGCTTTTTCTTGGGTATTTCAATCAAGTACCGTGTTTTCTGTATTTTACTCTGCTAAAACTTTAGATAAACATTTTAAAACTTCCTGACTCAGTGGTTATTTCAGGATTATGAACTATATTGAATGTCACTCATTTTAAATTTCCCAATTAGCAAAGGATCCATTGGTAAGTTATTACTCTTCAATCAGAAGGTAATTGGTAGCAGGGACTTTGATAAAAGAGTACATCTGACACCCAGCGTAAGTATTAGTGTAGTGTGAATGTATGGGCCCAAGTGAGTATATGGTGTATGAATGTTGTTGGCTAATATTGCGCTGGATCAGTTTTCTGGTAAGCAGAGGACGGTTTTGTTACTCTTTGTTAATTGGGTAATGAGAATTTTATTTGTATTTTTTTTTTATGAACTAACATCCGCTTATTTTTGAGTTTTGTTATATGTTGTCCAGAATACCCCGGGGGAGGTAAAAAGAATAGTGGGTGGCAAGTGGAAGCCATACTGCAGTGAGGTTATCTGTCAGGCAGAAATAGTACTGAGAAGTTAAGCAGGACTTTCAGTACTCGTTAGGGACTCTATGCGTGTGAGTAATAGCAAAAAGGGTACGCTGATAAAAATTTGATGTTATATCACCTAGTAAGGGTAACATTGGAGAAGTAACAGATACTTCTGGAGCTTGTGTGAAGAGTAAACGGAAGTGTTTTACTCGTAGTGTATGTTTTAGTAAACGGAAAGGTTTTACTAAAGTGTGGAAGAAACTATCCTTTTCAAAATGAGTGGAAACTGGCACGATAGCGAATGTTTTATGTTGTTACTGAAATTTAATTAAGATTTATAGAGAAAATAAGTTTGCGTAAATTTCTGTAAAGGGAGGGTCAGTTGCCGGAGAGGGAGCTGACGTCACAAAACACCGCGCTGTGGTAGGTTGAAACAGCGGGTGTGGAGAGATACTTGTAAAGGAGGGGTCAGTAGTTAGGAGTAGTACTGACATCACAGGAGCCGCGCTGGGATTGATTAAACCAGCGAGGACAGAAAAGAGCAGATTGTAAAGGAGGGGTTGACAGAGAAACGTCACCAAAAGGCCGCGCAAGGATTGACTCAGAAATAAAAGATAGCAGATTTTGATTGGTCGAGATTTTAGAAGCAAAATTCTTAGTGGATAAGGATTGCATGTTAAAAGGCGATCCGACTTTAACAGGAACTCGTCCGGAAAGGAGATTCCTAGGTTTTGCAGAATATAATTTTGTACACAGAAGATTAGATAGAATGTACGGAGAAAGGAGAAAAATGTCATTTTTGCAAAAGATTAAGAATTATTTTAAAAAGGATAAACCAATCAAAACTAGAGAAGGAATTATTATTCCACCAGCTAAAATGCCAGCATCATTTATGATGATGGAGAGAGGTTATCATACTTGTGTATGGATGGAGAATTGGATAGAATACACCAAAAATGATGGAGTATTAGCATTTCCTCAGAATGGCACGTTCAATGGACGAATTCTTCAGAACTTGAGATTGAGGATCAATGACTTAGAACCCAGACCTAGATTAACCCAGTACGAAGCTCTAGAAGAATGGGAAACCGAGGCATTTGAGCGGGATAGATCTAGAAGTAATAGGAGTTATCCAGGATTTTTTCCCAGATATCTACGTGAGTCTAGAGAGGGTCAGATGAAACAATGGAGAAGGGCAATGATTACAGAGGGATTGTATCCATTATTCACAGAAGGAGAGAAATCAGGAGGCAAATGTACAGAAAAGACAAAACATTTAATGAGAAATGAGGAATCTGAAGACGAATTTATGGAGGAAATGTTAAGAAATCCCCCACCATATCAGGAAGGGACAAGTGGATGCACCCCAAGTGCACCACCGAAAACTCCAATGGTACCACAAGTAATGCATGAATTTACCCCGACTAGAATACTTCATGACAAAGAAAAAGAAGCCCTAAAAAAGACCAGAGCAGAATTAATACAGAAAATAACCCATATAAAAGTACATCCTGATTCGTTGACTATTCCTGTAACAATTGGTCCAGTAGTTCCATTATATGGTACTCAGGGAAAGTGTCCTCAACCCATACTTGCACCTACTCCTGTGAGTAATCCCAAACCTGAAGCTCCAGTTATAATTGAGGATCAATTTAGTGACTGTGAATCCACAATATCACTTATTGACTTGCCTATTCGAGGTTCTGTAAATAGTACTCCAAGAAAAGATGTACCTGGAGGTTCAAAAGATGTAAGTTTAGTAACTTCATCAGGAGCAAAAAGTGCTACCATAGTAACACCTGAAGATCTAGAAAGATGGGTACAAGGGTCAGTTAAACAGTGCACACCTCCGAAAATAATGGACATTCATAAATTAAAAGTCGAATTAGAAGAAATAATAGCAGGACATGTAGGACTAGAACGCTTAAACACCTATGATGAAGAAGAATTATTGTTCCTATGTAGGAGTATCACCAGAAATGTAAGGATATTTCATGAAAAATTGTCCAATTTAGCATTACAGATGGGAATAGAAATAGGGAGATCAAAGGTATTACAGAAACCCTATAGAGCAGAATTTTCAGACAAAGACTTAGAAAATATGAATGCCTCTGGAAGAAGATTACAAATAAGAGAATTAATGTTAGTTTTGCAAAAATGGGGAGACCTAGATAAATGGAAAACTAGGTGGGCCAAGAAAAAGGAAGAAGCACGAATAAGTAGAACAGTATCAGAATATGTGATGAAGGAAGCAGGAAAAGCAGACCAGATGTATCCAACGTAAGAAGTTGCGGGAGGAGGATATGTACATGTCCCATGGAGCAGACAGGATATTTTATCATTTACGAATGATTTTCCAAAGCGGAGGGAAAAGCCAATTGAATGGTACAAGCAGGTTGAAAGGTTTGTGAAGGTGTCAAAGGTATTGTTGAAGGATTTAGATGGTCTGTTTGACATAGTGGTACCTGCCGATTTGTGGACAGATTGTAAGATCACAGTCGATTGGCCTAGTGATGAATATCCTAGAGATCCAAAGACAGGTGCCCCGTCAAATGATGTAATGAAAAAGTATCAGCAGGTGATAACATACCTGAAAGGGAAAATACCCCCGAAAGAAACAGATTGGGTGAAAATAGATCGAACAACCCAAGAAGCCAGTGAAACAGTACATTCCTATTATGAGCGTTTATTGCAGGTGTTTAAACAGTATAGTGGATTTGAGGACATTGGAGACAAGAACATGTGTCAGTTTGTGTATCGGTTTGTTTACGGTCTGAAGCCAGAGATTTGCCAGATGATTAAACAACACATGCTGTGTTGGCAGGGAAAGCCCATAGATGAAATTCTGAAATATGTGGAGACGATATTGAGGATAGACACAAGAAATTACAAGAAAAGGTGATGTGGGCACAGGTGAAAATGGCAGAGAAGCAGGGAATTAATTTGGAAAATCCGAGTGAAAATCCAGGAAAAGATTCTGGAACGAGTGGTGATACGGGAAATGGTGGAAAATTTAGAGGACGAATGAGTAGAGAAGAAGCTAAAAAGAAATTTCCTTGTCATGGATGCGGAAAATTGGGGCATTGGAAGGACGAATGTAAAAAGATTCGGAATAAAAATGGCCCAAATCAAAACTTAAATCCACAGACGCAGAATGACTCACAGCAGGGTGTAAATCCCCAGAGTCAATTACCACCTCCACCTGTTCAGGGTAATGTAAGCAGAGCAAAGCATGGTACTGACATTGGATACCCAGGAGGGAGTGGTAAGAATGATTATATGACATCACAATTTCTTTTGCAGGACAATTACTGTGAATTCAACTCATGACGGTGCCTAGGAGAGGGGAAGAAGGAGTGCGTACTTGGCGCATCCTTACAGGTAGATCAGTCTGGTCCATATGTTGAAGGAAATGTGAAAGGTAATGATATTACTTTTCTTTTGGACACTGGTGCTACCAGGTCTACGGTGAGATCAGCAGACATCCCAGACCTTCCTCTCTCTGGTGAAGATATCCAAGTAGTAGGGGTAGCTAATCAAAGAATTAGAACGCCTCTTACAGAACCAATGGAAGTCAAAATAGGAAACTTCAGAGAAATGCACCAATTTGTAGTGTGCGATTCTATCCCAGTGAATTTATTAGGTAGGGATTTATTGTGCAAAATGATCTGTACAATTTTCTGCACGCCAGATGGTGTGGCAGTTCAGACACCAGATGAGGACCATGTATATAAAATTATGGTTGCAAAACAAGGTACAGAAATAGACGAAATGTTTTCGTTAATAACAAGAGATGAGTTACCAGAAGAATTAAAAGGTACAGTAAACCCAATAGTATGGGATTTCACCGGAAAAGAAGTAGGACTTATGGCAAAAATAGATCCAGTTCAAATTACGGTAAAAGAAGGTGCAATTTTCCCAAATACCAGACAGTACAAAATGAGTGCAGAAGTAAAGGCAGGAGTCATTGAAGAAATAAAACGAATGGTAGAACAAAACATCCTAAAAGAAGTAATGAGTAGCCCATGTAATTCACCAATCATGGGACTAAAGAAACCTAGTGGAAAATATAGGATTGTTCAGGACCTGCGTAAAATAAACAAGATTGTGGAACCATGTTGTCCAATAGTACCAAATCCTGCAGTAATTCTATACCAGATCCCATGGAATGCAGGATGGTTCACAGTAATTGATTTGTGTCAAGCATTCTTTTCAATTCCATTGCATCCAGACAGCCAGTATCTTTTCTCATTTAAATTTGAGAACAAAGTCTATGTGTGGAATCGTGTTCTTCAGGGGTACACAGAAAGTCCTTCCATCTTCAACCAGATACTGAAAAAGTGCCTGGAAAAACTAGTGATGCCAGGAAGCTCAGTCTTAGTCCAATATATCGACGACTTATTGGTGGCGTCGACCACCAGAGAAGACTGTGTTGTTGATTCCATAGCATTATTAAATCTTTTGGCTGAGGAAGGGCATAAAGTTTCACCTGAAAAGTTACAGTTTTGCAGGACAGCTGTTAAATATCTGGGACATCAAATTGAGAGGGGAAAAAGAAGAGTAACCTCTGAAAGAATAGAATTAATAAAAAGAATGCAAATGCCTGTAACCCAAAGACAAGTGCGAATGTTCCTAGGAATAGTAGGCTACTGTCGACAATGGATACCAAATTTTTCCATGTTAGCTAAGCCCTTAATTAACATGACGAAAAAGAAAGCAAAGGACCCTGTTGAGTGGGAGGATGAAAGTGTAGAAGCTTTTGTAAAATTGAGAAACGCACTTTGTTCAGCACCTGCCTTAGGCGTGCCTGATTATAAAAGAGAATTTGCATTATTCTGTCAAGAGAGAGAAAATTGTGCACTTTCTGTCCTAACTCAGAGACATGGACTAGACAGACGTCCTATAGCATACTTTTCTGCTACATTGGACCCAGTAGCAGCCGCGCTGCCAGGATGCTTAAAAGCAGTGGCAGCAACTTGTTTGAGCATTGAACAAAGCGAGTCAATTGTGATGGGACATCCTGTAAAAGTGTATGTTCCACAAGCAGTTGTGATTCTGTTGACAAGAACCCGAACTCAGCATCTTACTCCTAGTCGGCTGACTAAATATGAGAGGATAATAATGGGTGCTGAAAATGTGACCATGGTAAGGTGTACGATAATAAATCCAGCAACTTTATTGCCGGACCCATATCATGAAACAAATAAAGATGACGAAGAAGATGAACATGATTGTGTACAAATTACAGAATTATGTACAAAACCACGCCCAGACATAGAGGAACAGCCTCTTAAAAAGCCAGACAGGGAGCTATTTGTCGATAGTTCATGTCAAAGACATGAAGTTGGTAAACTAACTGCTGCCTATGCGGTATGTGAATTAACTGGAATAGTCGAAGCATCCTATTTACCAGGAGTAAAATCTGCACAAGTAGCTGAATTGATTGCTTTGATAAAAGCTTGCAAAATTGGGAGAAATCAGAGAGTGACCATATTTACAGATAGTCAATATGGTTACGGGGTTGTGCATGATTTTGGCCAACTGTGGATGCAGAGGGATTTCATGACTTCTTCAGGATCCCCCATTAAAAATGGACAATTTGTAAGGGAATTGCTAGAAGCAATACAATCACCAAAAGAATTGGCTGTGGTGAAATGTGCCGCACACCAGTCAGGAGATGACTGGGTGGTAGTCGGCAACAGATATGCAGACTTGGTGGCTCAACTTTGTGCCAAAACCAGAACGTCAGTCAATAAGAGGGTGGAAAGAATGGGAATCAGCTGCCAACTTATGCTGTATATGTCACCTGAAACTTGGAATGAGGTGAAGAAATTGCAAGATGAGGTTGATGAAAGTGAGAAAAATTTGTGGATCAAAGTGGGTTGCTCCCAAAGATAGAGAAGATGAAGTGTGGATCAGTGCAGATGGCAGACCAGTCATGCCAGACTGTTTACTCTCACAAATGGCTAGAATGCATCATGGAGACACACACATAGGGAGAGATGCAATGATTAGACTGTTCAGACAAAATTGGTACAATCCCAAATTCAGGGCTGTTGCAGAAAGTCTTTGCCAGAGATGTCTAACTTGCCAAATGCATAATCCAGGCAGGAAAACGATAATTGGGTTTGGAAAGATTGGAAAGGCAGAGGGCCCATTTATAAGACTCCAGTTCGACTTCATACAGTTACCACCATGCAGAGGACTAAAATATGTTCTAGTCATAGTGTGTCTGTTTTCAAAGTGGGTGGAGGCTTACCCTACTAGGAGAAATGACAGTATTACAGTTGCAAAACTGTTGTTACGTGAGCTCATACCTAGGTTTGGTTTCCCAGTATCTTTGGAATCAGATAGAGGAAAACACTTTAATAGCGAAGTGATCCAGATAATATGTGAAGCATTTAAAATAAAACAGAAATTGCACTGTGCATATCGCCCAGAGGCTTCTGGAGTGGTTGAACAATTGAATGGCACTATAAAGTCAAGATTGGGAAAAATGTGTGCATCAACATCATTAGAGTGGCCAGACGCATTGCCACTTGTCTTGATGGGAATCAGTAGCATACCTGACAGAACGACAGGATTGAGCCCCCATGAAATAATGATGGGAAGAGCAATGAGACAAACACATGTTCCCACAAACAAACTGGTGAATATATCTGATGATATGGTTTTGGATTATTGCAAAGGATTGGCTGACCTAGTGCGTTCTGTCTCTCATCAGGTTGGAGAAGACGCAGTTTCCAGGCAGCCTGAACTAGAACATGACCTGAATCCTGGTGATTGGGTGGTAGTGAAGAATCACACCAGAGAAACGTGTCTATCACCCAGGTGGAGCAGACCTTGTCAAGTTATATTGACCACCAATACAGCAGTGAAGTGTGCAAGATTTCCTAATTGGATTCACGTAAGCCACACAAAGAGAGTACCAGAACCTGAAGAGGAGAATCCACAGACAACGCCAATCACTGAAGAAGCTGAAGGTTGCCCAGCAGAAAAATCTCAAGTTAGAGGTTCGAGAGAAGCTGACGGAGAACAACCGAGCACAAGTCAGGATTGGATACCAGTGGTAGAAGTTCCTGAAGTATACCACAGAACGAGAAATCAAACTAAATTGGAAGAAATTGAAGAAGATCAGATAGGTGAAGAAGAAGCAGTTCAGGATCAAGAAGAAAAGATAGTAAAAGATCCTGAACAAAATAAGATAGGGAAAGAAAATTGGACTCAAAACAGTGAAAATTTAATTGACTTTACACAGGGAAAAACAGGTTTAGAAGAATCCGGTCAGGCTGCAGAAGCTCACAGTGCAATAAGCCCTGATCAGAAGCAGTTAGATCAAGAAGAATTCACTAAAGAAAAAGGGGTTGATACAAATGAACATAAAGAAATAAAAAAGGAACAAGTCAACATCTTGAAAGTCATTGTGGAGCTACTGAAGAGAAACCAATCAGACCTGAAAAAGAACAAACAAAAGAGGCAGTAATCAAAGAAAACAAAACAGTATTGAGCAGTGAAAATAACGAGATCTTTGAAGACGTAAACAGAGAAACAGTGCCAACCAAGAAAATAAGAAAAGGAGATCATTGGCCAAGTGTCATTAAAAGAGTAAAATACCACATAACAACCAGAAGTGAAGATCCAGAACAAGTACCTGAAGTGACAAGTCAAACTGAACAAGAGAAAAAGTCAGGAAAAAGAAAATGTAAAAGACCGAGACTTGTGAATAACAAATTCAAGGGTCCTGACTGGACTTATATCATTCTTGAAGATTTTGAAAGCTCAGAGTCAAGTGACAGTGGTGGCGAAGGAACAAGTGCAGAACTAACATACGAAGAAGAAACAAGACCACCCTGACTAAACAAAAGAATAATCTAAAGAAAAGAAGAAGACATAAGAAGAGCAATCTTCCTTGTCGAAAAATGCCTGATGATAGAGTTACTGGGAGACCAAAACGAAATTGTTGTAGGAGATGCTGTGCAATCTGCATATGTAGTCTAGTATTGGTGCTTATAGTATGGTTAGTCCTGATTGTAGCAATTCCTTACCTTATGATAATAGATAAGAAGATTAATAATGAAACTAAAGGGAGGACAGCAAACATGAAGGGCAATAGCGTAGAATTAATGACAGAAGATGAGGCAGAAATTCATCATGAAATAGCTGATAACGACACTAGTTTAAATGTTTTCACAAAGTTATTGTTTCAGTATGTAGACACAATGGAAGTTAGTAATTGTTATGTCTGTATGAAGTTACCTGAATCAGTAGCTGAAGGATTAACATACCATCACTTACCTCTGACATATGGCATCTCATGTAGTATATTAACAAGTTTATTTTATAGAACAGGTAGGCTACAGTACTATTATTCAAACTTAGATGTGATATTTTCTGAGGTTCCGATTCGCAAGATTTTGAACCCAGTGCTAAGTAGTCAAGACGCACAGTTTATGGGAGAGTTTATCTTAACAATGAAATCGATAGACATAACACATGCACATAGACACAATCTAACATGTTCTTTACTAGAAGAAGAAAAGATATTTTTGAATTTAGTAGAAGATAGAAGACATGATTTTCAAAAGAAAGCTTCAGAGCATAAGGCTCAGTTGCCACCTTGGGCGGAGAAGGAAGGGAGTTATACACCTGGTAAAGCTCAAGCTGCAATGGCTCTGGATTTCGTAAAGAAAGGGAAAATTTGTCTTCATAGGTTAAAGAATGATTATAACAATGTTTTCATCGGTACCAGTGAATGTGAACACAATTTTTTAATTCTGGGAGGTTGGGGACTCAAAGGAGGAACAGATTCAGTTTTTCCTGGAATCTATTATGTATGTGGGAATAAGGCTTACTTTAGGCTTCCTGCACGGTGGTATGGAAGTTGTTATTTTGGAATAGTATTTCCAAAGATATACCACGTAAAAAGAAACACTGGAAGCAATGAAAACAATAATGAATTAATACGTAGTAAAAGAGCTAGTTTTTCAGAAATTGTAGGTGATATATTTGGTGCATTGATACCTTCAGTGGGAATAATTCTGAACTCAAGGAAAATATGTAAATTGTCTACAGTGGTTGATCGTTTATCAACGGATACTGCTGGAGGTTTTCTAATGATTAATACGGAGATGATTGCGATTAGATCTATGGTAATGCAAAATCGACTTGCTCTTGACATTCTATTGGCAAAAGAGGGAGGAGTCTGTAAATTATTGAAGATGAAACATTGTTGCACTTATATTCCTGATAAGAGTGCAGAAATTGGAACGTATATTCAGAACATAACTAAACTTGAGAAAGAACTTAAACCACTGGAAGTTGATAGTGTATGGGAAAGATTGACAAATAGTATTTCGTCAATTGGAACCTGGTTTGCTAATATAGGGAAAGGACTTATAGGTCAAATATTAGTACCCCTAGCAGGGATAGCAATAATAATATTGGCAATAACAATATGGTGCAAATGCTGTAGAAAGAATGGAACATATAAAGTGACAGGAAAAGGAAAGAAGAGAAAACTAGATGAAATAGAACTTGAAGAATGGAGAAGTGATTTATACAAAAAGTTGAAAGGGGATGTGAAAAACAGAAAATGTAAAAATGAGAATGAAACGAATTGCTAGAAGTTGGCATCTGATTGAGGGTAGTATTTTTGATGGCTCAGAAACGCCATCAGAGAGGGGATTGATGGAGCAAGGTTTCAAAAATGAAACTTGCTTGTACGTAATCTTCCTCATAGTATTAATTTATTAAACTTGTATTGTCAAAACTAAACTTTGCATTCACAAACACAAGAGGGACAGAAGCTTGCTTATGTGTTTTACTAATGAATAACGCTTGTCTGTAATCCAAAATGTCCGCTAAAGCGCGGGAACCTCAATGCGCATGTCGCAACCTGATCACATGGTGTGACGTCTTTCTTTGCTTGGTGGGAAACTTCTGCTTCTGCGCAGTGTGCACTAAAATGGCCGCTAAATGTTTTCACATGCTTCAGCTTGCTCTCATGTCATTATTAAATTGTCGTTTTTCTTAATGCTACTAATGCAGGATAGTATTATAATTAATTGGGAATAGAGTAGGGAAAGTGGGCATACAGTGAAACATTTTATTTGTGATTTTAATATTTTCTTCTTGCACTTTTAGTAATTCGTAAACTTGGGCCTGGGTTGGTGACTTGAAACTCGAGAGACAGATGGTTCTGCGTATGTGTCCTGTGTGCCTGCCAAGTGAAGTCAACTTGGACGTCTTCCAAGGCCATGACCCATTGGCCGAAGATGCTGTACTTCATGTTTCCGGAGGACAAAAATGATACTTTTCCCCTGTAAAATGTATAACATTTGTCATGAGACGGGTGGGAAATAAAGTGAATGTATTAATCTGAAGGGGAGGGAACGTAAAGACAATAGGCTTTACAATTTAGGCCAAATCGATATGGTGCGAGAATCCACCCCCTGTCCCGGTCCAATCAGAAGTAGTGGTCCCATATTTTAGCAACATTAAGGGGAGGTACATGGGCGTAGAAGGGTATAATAGAATATAGCATTAGTTAATTAGTCGGGAGAGCATACTTTCACGAAGAACAGGCGTCCATGCTGCGAGAGAGCTCTTAGCTCCAGACTGCCATGCTGATCGGTTGCTGACTGAATCCCTGTCCAGAAGAGGTCCTGAGGAGGGGGCGGCGGAGTCCATTAGAAGGAAGGCACGGGAGAATCGAGAGAAGTCGAGTATCAGAGAGGGGAACGGCGCAGGCGTCGTTATAGAGAGGTCACCGGTCCTGTCCTGATCCTGGAAGAAGTCTTTGCTCTTCATCCTTCCTGGGTCCTATCTTTTCCAACTCCTTGGCCAAGGGGCTTGGTTCTCGCATTTAGGTAAATATACTGCAACCTTTAGTTGCGCTGCTGCCTCTATCTTCTCCTCTTCCTTAAACACCGTCATTGATTAGCAAAATCATTTCTATGCTTTTTCTTGGGTATTTCTATCAAGTACCGTGTTTTCTGTATTTTACTCTGCTAAAACTTTACATAAACATTTTAAAACTTCCTGACTCACTGGTTATTTCAGGATTATGAACTATATTGAATGTCACTCATTTTAAATTTCCCAATTAGCAAAGGATCCATTGGTAAGTTATTACTCTTCAATCAGAAGGTAATTGGTAGCAGGGACTTTGATAATAGAGTACATCTGACACCCAGCGTAAGTATTAGTGTAGTGTGAATGTATGGGCCCAAGTGAGTAT
Source organism: Calotriton arnoldi (assembly GCA_963921515.1). NCBI lineage: Eukaryota > Metazoa > Chordata > Amphibia > Caudata > Salamandridae > Calotriton > Calotriton arnoldi. The sequence continues at coordinate 39,562 of CAWUFW010007803.1, read as the reverse complement.
ATGGTGTATGAATGTTGTTGGCTAATATTGCGCTGGATCATAATCATCATACAAACCCCGCCATTGGTCGTATGGACCTTTGTTAGTCGACAAGGAGCTCTCATTTACATTCATTTCCATCGACAGAGAAGACCAATCGGAACATCACAGGAAACGACAAAGAGATTTAAAATGAGTTAAAGGGATTTATTAACAAAATTAGTCTGAATCAGATCATTCAAATTTCAGACATCAGTATTACAGATTTAGATCATCAAAAAGTCGATCTTTCAAAATAAGATAAAAGAAACATTAGTAAGAATTACAAATAGGATGCAAAATATACAACAAGTGAGTTCCGTAAAGGAAAATCCCTATTCTAAATTAAGGTAAATTAAGTTGAAAAAAGGATAAGGTGTCGGCTTCAGAAAAACAATGACTTGGTTGGACCTTATTTGTGATTGTGGTGTTATCACTAGCTGTAGGTACCTACATGCAGCTACTAATAAACCACCTTCCAACAAAACATAATTACAAAATGAACATGAAAACAGCCACCTTCCATATATTACTCGCAATAGAAATGCAACAGGCTTGAGTTTCCACAACATTTTCATACAGCATAAAACAACCACGTTTGAAATTTAAAAAAAACATATAGACAGGAATGTATTGTGCATCTGCCCGAGAGGAAAGACCCCAAACAACTCTGCAAACTATTTAAACTTGAAGCATGGAAGTATCTGTGGACCATGACAGTCATAACAGGTGAAATCTGTTAAAAAAAGTTATCTAAAGTAAAGCATAAAAATAAAGATTGTTCAAGTGCAATTCGCAATATTTGAAAGGTGTTTGTGATGCATAGCAGGACTCAGAATTGTTATCTTATAATAGCTGCATTCTTTCAGCCATGTTAAAGATGCTATTAAATAGATGTTCTCTCCCTTGTTCTCCTTGTTCTTACAGACACACCTTTTAACAATCCTAAACATGCTATTTCCAAAATGTTGAATCAAACTGTAGGTTCTTGCTTAAGCTCATTTGAAAGGAAACATACCACAGATCAGCTTAATATTTGAGCAAGTATGTTTAGTAAAAAAAAACTCACGAACTACTCAAACTTTACATACAAGCCATTTCCCTTCTGGATCACAACATTTAGAGGCATGCACAAATTGTGATTCTTTTTATATAACAGTAAATGCAAGAGGGGCCACAGCCATTTTTGCTGCTGAAAGGGATAAATACGCCTGCAGGAAGGACACACCTGACTAGTCAGAGAGAGAGAGATGCAGGATTTTGTGCAAAGAGCATGTGCTAATCCAGATTTGAGACTTTGTTGCAATGTTCAGTGGCTGTGGACTGTCTCTGCAGCTTGTTCTGGTCGCCTATCAGTTTTTTTCCGTGCAAATAAAAAAAAAAGCTAATAGTTGGTAATGTTAGAAATGCTCCACTTTATTGTAGAGTTTACAAGAAGGGTCTTTTCTCAAATATGCATCGCTATTGAGACAGACAAAACTAAACACACTAAGAGCATTGTTATGACAAGAAATTGCATCAAACACACCCCCGAATGCAAATACCTGGTCGGGGAAAATAGCAGCATCAATTAAACATCTGAAGGCAGAGCAACTCTGGCAAAACAGCTTACCTCACCAGTCTTTCAAGCTAGCATTGGACAAACGAATCAAGCAGGTCTCCTAGCAAAAAGATAAAGTCAAATTCAGGTTACACAATCATGCATGGATGACCATCAATACATACAAGGCACCGATCGTGCAGACCTACATGAATGTCACCTTAAGAAACTATATAAAAATAAGAGTGCTTCAAGTCAGATTCGGGTTCCTACCATCACTGGACGTGCTCCCAAAATGGCACCATCCAACAGAAAGCAAAGGTTGCAGTCTTTGCCGACATCCTCGGCAAGACTTCCTGCATATATTATGCATCCGCCCAGTTTTATTGCCTTGGCGTAAAATCTACCTACGAAACTGCGTAAATCCACCTCCGAAACACCTTTAACTCAAATGGAATCAGATCCTGTCACCAAGCAATTTTGTTGTGCATGAAAGGTCTGATACCACAAACCATGGCGTGTTTTGTAAAATTCCTCACTCATTAAACAGCCCACAATTAAATATTTAGGAAATACGACAGAATCTGCACAAAAGCTACCTCTATGACTGATCATCTGTCTTTAATAATAACTTGAGCAAAATTTTGTTAAATGTCAAACATACTGCACTTTAGCAACTCATTGCGGAATTAATGAATGATGGAGATATGCACTTTAGTCTTTGGCATATTGCAGGGAGGATTTCAGAACATATGGTGCCAGGGCTTGCATCAGCGAGGTGGCACACACCTCTCTGTTCCACACCGTCATAAGCAGAGGCATGGCACTCCAGCACTCTACCTTTTGTTGTATTTGGTCTAGGTCAATGACAGATGAAATGTACTTTTAGCCTTTTACTGTTTCCACAACCTATGCCAGCGTATGGCATTTTAGCCTCTTGCATTTTTTAGCTCACCTTGATGATTTTAAATTCTTTTAATGTTTTGCTTTCCTCCGTTTCTTCACTTCTCTATCTAACTAATGCATCCCATATGTTTCTTTTTAATACCCCAAATTGCAATGGTTTTTATTAATCGTGCAAATAAAGCTAAACTTGAAACTTGTAGAGTTTCACAAAGTTTAAAATAAATAGGAGATATACATTACCATTTCCATTTAATTTAGAACACACAACACCACTAAATCCAAACATGAATCACTCAAGTAGACGAATTCCACAATAGGTTCAAAGATGAAAAAGTACAAAGAGCAAAATAGTAATTGAAAACCAGTTTATAATGCTCGATGACAAATATGCAATTTGTTTTTGTAAATAACATATTAATTAATCCATCTTATTTATTTGCAAGGTTGTAAACATGGGCCAGTACTATGCAATCTAAGATAAAAAGCCTAGTGCTTGGGAAGGACAGTCACACTTTCTTTCCGTCCTCGGAATTCCTTCATAAATCACGCCAGTGTATGGGAAGTTAGGAACAGTCCTGGTGTATCCTCATGTACATTCTACATGTAAACAAAAAAAGGTCAGTAAGTACTGTGGGGGGGGCCTTCTCAAATTCATATCAATGGATAATTTTATATTATCTGGAGCTCAGAAAGATTGTAATAATCCTTCTCATTCAAGTTTTCCAAATTTTTGTTTCTATTTTTTTTAATTAACGTGGATGGTTTTTGACAAAAATATTAACATAGGGGATGTCTTCGATGGGGTGGATTACATTTTCGAGTGGTCTGCTTGATCTGTGGCAGACACATCCTGTTTTTTGGTGCACCTGGCACAGCCTGGGGAAGTATTCCGAATAAAAAAACACAATGCGGTGTCCTTTAGTACAGGCACAAACTCGCCTGTCCTGGGGAGAGCTCTGCAGACATAGAGTAGCAGTTTCAAACCTCTGCTCCACCTTCAAATGCAGGTGCTCACCAGGCTGATTTTAAGGAGGGAGCTTGACTGGACCCGTCTCAGGTGGGCACCTGGGTGTTTCCGAAACTCCACCATCCCTTCCTAAAAGGTACTCAGTGGGTCTCCGAATTTGGCATCATGTGTTAATGCACCTCCCAAGGAAATGTTTGCTCTTGCACACATGTTGGTAATACAGTGTAGGAACAGGGGCAATGGCATTACATTCCCATTTGAAAATGAGGGAATGCCCTCTCGAGATCTTGAGTGCTTTTAAATGTGCACACGCATGATCAGTATTATAGAAGAGGCTGCACAAGCTGACCTCTTCGATAATACAGAAGTACACTGGAGGTGATAAGACATTGGGTAAAATGTCCAGTTGTGTCTCCCTGGTCTCTTCTGTAATATGACCAAGTGGTTGTATTATATTAATATGGCACAAAATCTCAGTTTGCACCGGGTGCACCGATCACAGAGAGGGACTGTGTGCTACATTACAAAAAATGGACTGTCCCCAGTGCATCGTCGTACCTGTGCCTGTATTGTGGACAGCATAGCATGAAAAGATGGACCAGTAGTTTGAATCCACTGATCTGCTTTCAATGCAGAGAGACCAGCATAATTTTACCAAGTGAGCATGGACCCCCCCTCCCCGGCAGGAAGATGCAGGTTTTGACATGCCCTGTCTGTGGGTAAATACATTGTGGGGATCCCTAGGACCCTTCTGCACCCAATCAAACGGTGCCCTCCTGGGGCCCACTGTCTGGCTGTTTCTCACTTCCTACATGTTTCAAAGGGTACGGGCCTCCTAACCGCTTGTTTGACCCTAATCCAACATTTGAAATACAGTGCGGTACAGGGGCTAAGGTGTTCCCTCATTTGTGTTGGTCCTCACCCCCAAGCAAATGAGAGAATGTTCCCTTGAGATTGCACAGGGCAGAATATATGCATGCACAACAATCCCAGGGGTGCAAAAAAGGGAACAAATGCCCATTGCACCTCAGTTACGGAAACATACTTGTAGCATTATTATCTCGATGTGCCATTTATCATTAACGAGGGCACATTTTTGCTTAAGAAATGCCAATGTGCTAAAATATTTGTATTTATTAAATGCTTGTTCACCAAAGCTTCTTGAAACTATAAGGTATATAATAAAAGCTTTGCAAGCCTAAAGGTTTATGGACCATATACCATCACTCTCTAATTGCCCAAACTAGAGAGATGGGACACTGCAAGAGCCCATCTCCACATCACATCTTCCTTTTGTACGGTGTGATTCTAAATGGTCTGTTCCATCGCAAAGTTCATACCCAAAAGTAATCGGATGAATGATATTATCCGAACAAGCATTGTGAGCAACCAGGAACCAGAGCTTGAATCGGGATTCTGAGTTTTGTGATAATAATTGCACCCACATTTCGCACCTCAGAGCGCAGGGAAACGTGTTGCTGATACCCACATTTTCAGGTGCAGAACTCATAATTATGTGCTACTAATGCACCACATTGTGATTGGTATTTACTTGATCCAGAAGTACCACAGAAAATAAAGAAATAAATGTAATGAGGATCTAAAAAGGAATTGTAGCTCAGGTGATAACACTTCAGATTTCAAGCAGCCACAGACTTCAGCAATAGCTTTTAATGACCTTATGCACTAAAGCATTTTTCCATAGACTCAGAATGGATAAAACCCTTTGATACATCTGTCACCAAGAGTCTTCCTGGAATATTTGATTTACCTAGCGTCTCCCTTAATAAAGAGCAGAGCATCCTATCAAAAGTGATTAAAAAAAGTGGCATAGAGCCTGTTAGATCTGACATCTTTTGGCCCGGTTTCCCCTGTCTTTTTGCTTCTGACCTCCTGCCACTTTGCTGCTTGCATTGCTGTGTTGGCCTGCTATCTGCTGCTTCTGTCTTGGGAGTGAGAGGACTGGACTTTGCTCTCTGCAACCTGCTGTCTAAAGTTTCTCCAAGGGCTTGAGTTGAGCTTGCCTCCTGTTGGCCAATAAAAACTTTGCCTGCAGCACCTAGGCTCCTCTGCTGAGATCCCTCCTTTGCCAAGTGGAGCCAAATCCAGTTCATGGGCCCATGGAAGTGACTTCTGTGCTGAAAACAGAAGATATCAACACCTTGACTTTGAGGGCCTCTTCGGAATCGGTACCACACTTTGACACCGTGCCCCTGCCTGCACCGAAGCCGTGGTCCCCGGTGAACGAAATGACCGTAACTCACAACGGAAGCCCTGACGCCGCTGCAGTGCCTCCGAAGATCTGCCACAGAGAGAGTCCCGAATACTGCATCACTGAAGTCCGTGGCCCCCGACTCTGAGTCCACAGCCGCAGCAGTGGCCACGTGGTGTGACATCGACACTGCAAAATCAATGCCTCACGGCTTGACCCTTGATGCTTCGACACCGCACCACCAGTGGAACTGACGCCTCACCACAAATGTTGCATCACCTCCCCTCTCATCGTTCTTGGGTGTCAGCAGCTCAACGACTCTGCACCGTCTCCAGGAACCGACGCCTGACTTACTTCAGTGATGCCTCACCTCCATTGCGCGATGCACTGTCCCTGAGCACCGACATGCCAACGACCTGCATAGCAGTAAGGAAGCAACACCGCACCTACCTACGAGGCGCCTCACCTTGTTGCGTGTCTTCCACCGTCTTTGCTTCTCGACGTCTCCAAGGTACTGTGCCGAGAATCTGTACGACTCCGTAACCGGTCCGCGCTCCATTGCGGTCGACCCGAATTTGTGGATTCGTTCTCGTCAAGCACATCGGAATAGCCCCAGCCGAAGCTATTGTGTCTCTAAGCCCCATAACTTGATTTAATCTTTAACATTTCGTATCTTGACTTGTGTATGTTGGAGTTTTATCGTTTTGGTCTTGCTTTACTCACATAAATATTGGATATTGTTCTAACCTAGTGTAGAGTACTTTTGTGGTGTTTTCACTGTGTTACTGTGTGTGTGTGTGTGTGCACAAATACTTTACACATTGCCTCTTTAGTTTAGCCTGCCTGCCCTGTGCCAAGCTACCAGAGGGTGAGCACAGGGAAACGTTTAGTGTGTACTACACTTACTCTGACTAGAGTGTGGGTCCGTACTTGGACAGGGTGCATACCTCTGCCAACTAGAGAACCCATTTATAACACAGCCACCCATTCTGAATCTCACAACATTTATCTACCTTGACTCACAATACTGGAAACTTACAAAGGCTTAATATGAATTGATAACTCCATCATGATGGTCTGGAGTAATATTTTTTGTGGTTGCCCATTGTTGAAGTTGAGGTGAATCTAGTCTCTTGCTAACTCGGTTCAATAAAAATATCAATCTACCAGCATGAAGATGACAATTAAGGCCAACCTTGGTGTTGCATTCCTGTGTCCTATCATAGAGGAGTGTGGAGAGAAAATCCAAGATTACAAAATTGTACAATTGTTTTTCCTTCGTTGCTTCTTGCACTTAGGTGCATGGAACCACATTAGCTCCTGTGCATATTATATAATTATTTTTGCACTGGGTCAAACCATGGAATAAAGTAAATTGGCCTTCACAATATAAACAGTGGTGCTGGAATGATATTAAGAGTTTGGGAGCTGCCATCAATGCTATTTCAGGGAAGTCATAGGGGTTGTGAAAAATCCAAGCATTGGACAAATTACAAGTGTAGCAAATGAGGAACGCCCATTTAGCAGGAGAATAGTAGAGGAGCAGTGTATATCCAGTATTGCTTTTTGAGGCACATTGTCCCAAATATATGACTAAAGCATGGAGTGCGCACAAACTATAACTCATGAAAATCTGATTTCTGCTCATATTTATCATTTGTATATTGCACAACTAAAGTTTCTTGGTTTGATGTGATCCTATTAAAATCTTTGTTTCCATCATTATTCAGAATTACAAAGCACAATTTGCCTCATTTGTACTTTCCTTGCTGCTGATATATTTGGAAATATTTTTAGCTCATTTACAAATATTTACACATTTGACATCCTGCAGTCTTTCATTTCCCAGCAAGATTGTCAGTTGCTTCACAGAACAAATTTCCCTCACTTTGCAATAAATTAAAGGAAAAGTAAACACCAGTATCCATGTTAAATAAGCACCAGTTCAGAAGATATTGGCTGACACTTGACCTCTGTCTTTGAAAACAGCAACTAGGCAACTTAAAAACAAAAAGTAAAGGCTTCTTTATTACTCAATCACCCTCTGAACTGCTGTAAGATTATCTTAGGGGTGCTGCAGCACCCACCTGCACTGCTACTTCCAGCACTCCAATAAACAAGCATTGGCTAAGCCAAGAGGCCTGGTGTTGACCGCAAGCCTTTTGGCAATTCTTGTTTTGTTTCTTCATGGTTTTTGCAAAACATGTTTGTTCAGGAAGCTACCAGGCTCTCATCAATCTAAACTAAAACTTTGGTTAAAGGCAAAAATTTGGTTTTGGTCTATAAAAACACACACATTGCAGTAGGACTCATTGGCACTGAAGGAAACTACTTTGGGGCATATTATCAACGGCCAGCGATAATTATCGCTGGCCGTGCTTAGCGATAGATTTCTTATCGCTGGCTATCTCCGGAAATTATCGCCCTGGTAGCGCGTTATTAACAACACGCTTCTCCAGGGCGATAAAAATTCCAGAGATAGCGAGGTTATCGCCGTTTTGCAGGGAACATCGCTGGTTTTCCAGCGATGTTCCCTGCAAACGGCGATAACCTTGCTGATACGACCCTGTGGTCATATCAGCACAATCCACCCCCTATGTTAGGGATGGCTAAGTCGGGATAATAGCAGACGTTAGATTTTGGCGAAAACGGCCGTTTCGCCAAAATCTAACGTCTGCTATCATCCTGTGGGCTGCCTTGTAAATATCGCGATGTGCACATCGGCGATATTTACAACGTAGCCCATCTGGGGTACGCCAGTAACGCCCACCTTGCATCTCATTAGAGATGCAGGATGGGCGTTGGGGGAAAGGGCGATAGTGCAGGGATTCACGCGATAGCGTGACCTTGCTGATTAGGCGATAGAATTATCGCCGCTTTCCGTCCGAAAACGGACGCTAAAGCGGCGATAATTGACTATCGCCTGGTTGTTAATATGCCCCTTCGTATTTTGATGTGCACCTTGTGAAAGGGTAGCAATCCACAACTCATAGTAAAGTCAGTCATTGGCTGAAATGGGCTGACACATTAACCCTTGATGCATACTGCAGTTGGTGGAAGAAAAATGTGAATGACAGAACTACAAAGTAATGTACAAGGCTGGCTGAAAACATGTGTAGATAACTATGTACAACATTTAGTTTTAGTGAAATAAAAAAGTCTTAGCTAACATAGACTTAAAAAAAGCCAATTGGTCTGGTATTGGCTGCCAACCTCTTGCCTTTGGGAAAGAAGACAAGAAAGAAATAATGAAAAAGGAATGAAAAAAAGAATGAAAGAAAGGAAAAAGGCAAGATGAAGGAAAGAAAGAAGGCAAATAATGAAGAAGGAGGAAGGCAAGAAAGAAAGAGGAAGCCAAGAAAGGAAGAAAGAGAAAAGAAAAACAGAAGAAAGAAAGAAAGCAACAAGGAAAGAAAGAAAGTAAGAAATAAAAAAACCTTTACAGTTAGAGCGAATTGTGACACAAGCAACAGTGTCCACTTTGAATTTTTTTCTGAACAATTGCACACCAGTGTAGGAGTTATCTATGTATAAATGGTGACCTTGGACAACCAGGGGGGTCAATACTAGAATCCCTACCGGTGTCCATCCTACAATTTAAGACATATCCAGTACTACTCTCAGACGGCATATACATCTTAATTACATAATGTGCCCTCTTGCTAGGATTGTACCGCCTAAAAACAAAACTGCCCTTGATTAGGACCAAAGACTCATCTACAGCTATTCTCTCCCTGGCACATGGATGTCTGAAAATCGATCTACAAAGTAATGAAGGGCAGGCCGAATCTTAAAAAGATGGTCACAATCAGGGTGATCTTGTGGCAACACTGAAGCATTATCAACAAAATGCAGCATACGAAGAAGAAGCAAACACCGATTATGGCTCATGGTTGCGGGAAATATAGCTGTTGTCATCTAGGGACAAGTAGACTAATATGAATACAGTGACGGCTTCCTTATCAAGCCCATCAAAAAAGTTAAACCCAAGAACTTTTTCAACTCATCCAGATTTGGCTCTAGAGTGGGGCTTAAGTCTGGCACTGTTGTCCCTCAAATAGTGTTCAGCATACAAATTAGTCTGGTCAAAAATCTCATCCAAAAATACATTGTCCATAAACAATTGGAAAAAAAGTTATAGGCAAAAGTTTGCAGTATTCACTCTACACCCTGCAACATCACTAAATGCAGGCAACACCGGCTGCACCATGTTTGGGGCAACCCAGTCCAGCACTTCCAATGGGAAGCCCTTCATACCCAGACTGCAATCCAGATGCCTCTTGCTGCACTATTGGTATATCAGTGTCCTCCTCTAAAAGCGTCACTTCATCTGCATTGAGAGTGGCTTCATCATCAGAAAATTCACTGCCAGAATCTTGGACTTTCTCCTCTGCCTCAGATGAAGAGTCTGTATCATATTCATGATCAGAGGAAGACTAGAACAGAGCAGTAATCCAATGGCTAGCCATAATCCTTACTAAGAAAAGTAACTTGACAAATAAGTCAACAATACCCAACAGTGTGCAAAATAAGAAATCAATAAAGTCGGCTTTATCAAACAGAAAGTAAAACTACTGGGAGTCTGAAAGGAAAAGTCAATCAATACAAACCACACAAAGACCTATATTTTGAAAAAACAGTACCACTCACCTGTCAGAGACAGCAAGACTCACCGGCACCTACTCTGCACAGACACAGCAAGCACCAACGATATCCCACTAGAAAGGAAAACCAAAAGCAAATTACAGACAAGACAACACAATACACATTGTGCACAAATACAAGGAGAATTTCAAACACAATAAAACAGAAGATAGATATGCTGCTATTACACCATCTACAAAAAACTTACTCATGCAGGGCAATAATGCTCATTTGGAGTAAACAGTACAAAAAGATTGTTCTTACCAAACAGATGCAACTACACAAACTGCAGATCAACCAGTGATGAAACCGCAAGCAGGAGACTCAAAGCAAAACAAAAGCTTTGCATTAGAGTAAAAAGGAGAAATAAAACATTACGATCACAAATGCAAATGATGACAAGAAATAAAACAGTTGACATTATAAAACACTATGAAGTCTGCCCATCACCATCCAACTGCCAGCTACACACACTGCCAGCCAAGTGCCAGTTCACACACAGCCAGCCAAATGCCAGAACACGCAGACCATCAGCCGAACTACAGTTCACACACACACTTTCCCTGGTGTTTAGTGGCTTCAGCCCCCCTTGGGGGCAGATGGGCCTAAAAATATAAGGCCTATCTGCCCCCAAGTGAGCAGAAGAGGCCAAAACATTCACCCCAATAGGGGAGCGACCCTTGCTCAAGGGGCCGCTCCCCAAAACATGATGCGCCACAAATAATAAAATCCCTGGTGGTCTCGTGGCTTTCATGCCACCTGTGGGGGCAAATGAGCCTAAAAATATAAGGCTGATCTGCCCCAGAGGGGAGTAGAAATGGCCAAAACATTCACCCCAAAAGGGGAGCCACCCTTACCCAATGGGCCGCTCCCCCAAAAAATATGCACCATGTATATAAAATCCCTGGTCCGTCTAGTGGCTTTCTGCCATTTGTGGGGGCAGATGGGCCTAAACATAACACCAATTTGCCACCGGGGGGGGGGCAGAAAATGACCAAAACATTTCCCCAATTAAGGGGAATGACACTTGCATAAGGGGCCACTCCCTGACATATACAAAATAATATCGCTGGTGTCTAGTGGGCTTCTGACCCCACCAGATGGCAGATCAGGAGGGCGGAATTCCCCCCACAAATGTCCCCCAAGTGGAGCGAGCCTTTCCCAAGGGATCTCTCCCCGTAGTCATTATAATAGAAAAAATCCCTGGCTACTAGTGGGTTTTGACCCCCCTGGGGAGGCTGATCGGCCTAAAAACAGTCAAATCAACACCCAGGGGGGGCAAAACAAGGATTAAAAAAGCCCCCAGTGAAGCAACCCTTGCCTAAGGGATCGCTCTCCCAACAATTGCCCAAAAACAAAGCCTGGTGGTTTAGTGGGTGTATTCCTGCTCCACAATTACGTCCCCACATGGGATTGTGGAGCAGAAATCCACTCTATGCAGAGAAAGTCCTTTCCCCTGCGACTGCATTCCTACAAACACCGCCCCCCGGGAGAAGGACTTACCATTGAACAGTCCTCTCCCTGGACGTGTTGGAAGTAAATGGCTTCCAGCGCGTCCCCGGCTGCACTTGATGACGTCAGTGCGCCGTGAGCACGCCGACGTCATCAGATCGTTGAATGGGGGTTTGGGTGTGACAGTGGAAGCACTTCTGCTGCCATCCCTGGTGGGGGTATCAAATGGGGCGGCCACGGGGGAAGCGGAAGCGCTTCGCCATGGGTGGGTGCTAAGACGTAATAATTATGTCCTCAGCACACAAGCACCATGGCTGAGGACGTAACAGTTACGCCCAAAGCACCCAACGGATTAAGGATCTGCTTGGGCGATAATTAACAAGCGTGGTGGAACGGTAACTCAGGCCTTTTCCATGCAAGGACTTATGAGTCAGGCAGCATACATTGAAAATGATTCTTTTGTGAATCAGCAGCCAATGGAGTGCCTGCAGAAGAGGGGCAGATGCCGTCCTGGCTGGAAGATTGTTAATGAGACGAGCTGCCGTATTTTGAATGACTTGCAATTTATTTAGAACAGTTTAGTTTATAGAAGGCAATAAAGCATTGCAAAAGTCCAAGCGGCTGATGACCAAATCTTGGACTAATGTTTTCCTCACTGCATGCGGTAGGATGGGAAAGATTCTTTGTAGCATGCACAACATATGAAAGCAGGTGCCGGTGGTGAAGGCAACCTGTTCTTTCATAGTGGGTGCTTTGTCGAGGTGAATTCCCACGTTTTTTACAACCAGATTGGGAGATGGAGCTTGGCCAAGTTCAGAAGGCCACCAGTCAGGTGTCCAAAGCTGTTGCTCCTTGCCAAACAGCAGAATTTCAGTTTTACTGGCATTTAGCTGGAGAGAATTTATGTCATCCATGTTGCAATGGCTATCATACCTGCTGAGAAACACGCTTTTGCATTGATCAAGTCCTGGTTAAGGGTAATAATTAGCTACATGTCTTCAGCATGTGACAGTGGTTCGAAGCCAAATTTTTTAACAAGGTTGGCAAGGGAGGCACATAGATGTTAAAAAGTGTAAGGCTCAAACAAGAGTCCTGTGGCACCCCTCTTATCAAGTTTCACGGTGCGTGATTATAGGATCCCATATTGATAGTCTGGGTTTGATTGCTTAAGAAGTCCTTGAACCAAGATAGTGCTGTGCCGTGGATACCGTCTCCTGAAGTTTTTGCACCAATCTAGGATGAGAGACAGTATGAAATGCTGCAGAGAGGTCCAACAGCACAAGCAATGAAGGAATGTTTTTATCTAAGGAACATCTGATTAGGTCGGTCACAGCGACCAATGAAGTCTCGATGCTATGCATGGGTCTAAAACCCGACTGAGATGGGTCTAACAACTTGCTAGATTCAAAATGTTCCATGAGTTGGATATTAATTTGACCTTCCAACAGCTTACCTAATAGAGGGAGGAGAGAGCTGGGACGATAGTTGGTAAGGTCGGTGGGTAACAGATTGATCTTTTTTTTTTAATAGGAGTGACCAGTGCTGCTTTTCAGGCAGAAGGACATTTTCCGGACAAATCATAATCTGTGCCTGACCCCCCTTACAGCACAAAACTCCTTTTCACAACCAGACCTAGACCATCCTCTTCTCACACCAAGAGAGCTCAAAAGGACTGATTCTCTGTCCAGCACACCCAAAGGGCACCTGCAACCCACCTATCAGAGAGCTCACACTGACTCTCCTGCCCTCTCTCATGGCCCTGTTAGATCTGTGCTAAGAGTGGTGTAAAGAACTTACCGAATGCACATTCAGGAAGAGAAATAGAGCACCTCATGCTGATGGCCGTATGTCTCAGGGTCAAGATGTATCAATCTTGCAATCTGAATCAAAGGGGTGCAATGTCATTTCACACTTTTGTGGTTCTAGCCACAAGCATACACTGCTTAGGAGTAGGCTCAGGTAAAGGGGAATGGGACAAGACAGGGAAACAGAAACATTGGATCTCATCACACTACTTGGTAGCACAGCTGGGTCTGGTGCATTGTAGGGGTATGGAGATTTAAAGACAAGAGGAGACTTTTGGGCATATTTACACGCCCCTTGCGCCATGGGAGCATAAAAAAACACTCCATTGGCGCAGTGTGCTGGCCCATATTTACAAGGCCACGCAAAGCCACCATATGTGGCTTTTCATGGCTTGGAAATATGGCCCCCTTTAATGCATTACTCTGCGTGAAAGGGGTGTTCCGTAGGTGTTGTTGTTCATGTTCCCACGCAGCACCCATGGATTCTGATGCATTCCCTGATTTACAAGGTTTCATAAACTTGGGAATGCATCAGATTCTAACGCCTCCCCAGGGAAGGCGTAAAAGGAGAAATACCTTTATTTCTCCTCGTTTTTTCCTTTTTCTATGTGTGCTCCATTTTGCAGCAGACATAGAAGCAAGAAAACGCCATCAATGATTGTTTTTGTGCAGGAAGGTGTTCCTTCCTGCACAAAACAATCATCCCTTGCAACACAGGCACCCTTGCACCATGGTACCATAGTACCACTGCGCAAAAGTAAATGTGTCCCACGATTCATGACATTGAGTGACCGCACAGCTGTGGCATCCCCCTGCTCATTGTTACCCAAAGAGATGTTCCACAAGCTGCTAGGAGCACCAGACATGAAAGTAGGTGGAGAGACTCTAGAATCCAGCACAAAATGAAAGATGTCACACTTGGAACTTCTACTTTGTATACCAAACAAATGTGCTGGAGCGAGAATCAGTTTTTAATTTGAGTTGTCTGTTTACCATCACCCAGGCTAATTCCCCCTCTGTTGACCTTTCTGGGGCTGTATGGATCTTTGTCATTGTTTTAGAGAAGAGGAGAATAATGCATCAGATAAATTATTACCACAATTTTCAGCCAGTAAAGAGAGTTGGCTAAGCGTTCAAGGGTTTTATTAATCAAAATCTATTAGTAAATCATCTTTATTAAATCACAAGATAAATTCATCGTTTAGTCATTAGAATCTAATTAGAAATCAATAATCAATCAATAAGCAATAAAATGCATTAAGCGCATTCCATAAAGGAAAGAATCCCTATTCTAAGAATATGGGAGAATGGAGTCAGTCAGAACCCATAAAGAGTTCTAGTTCGAGAGAGAGTGAGAGAAAGCATAAAACCTCTGCATTAAAATAAGCTCAAATAGATCAAAAATATCAAAGCAGAACTTCCCATAAAGAGAGGTTCAAGAAACTCAGTAGAGTCTCAAAGCAACGTGAGCGTTTGGGCTGGGTAAATGGCATGAAAGATATAGTCTGGAAAAGTGGACAAAAAGATGTGGTAACCAACTCTAGGAACAAGCATCATTATAGACTACATATTTCATGAAGCTTTGCAACACGTTGCTCCTTTCATCTCCCGTCAGCTAATCAGCTTTCAATGTTCTCCTGGGAACAGATCACTCCTCATCTTCTCACCAGAATACAATCGTTCACAGAAAGCAAATGTTAAGTTCGCAACTACGTTGTAGTGGTTATGAGTTAATGTGGGTCAATTTCTCATTCAGGTTCACTTTCCCACGTATTAAACTACACTTCTAACCTTCTAAAATATCAAGTGTCTAAACAATGGTCTATGTAGATGTTGAAATATCAATATAATGAAAATAAAACATTTCAACATATCCACCATTCACTGGAAAGAAAATACATGTTAGTTGGAATGGGTCAAGATCAAGTTTAAATGCTGAATCTACATATTTGAACTCTTCATTTCCCATTTAAAGAATAATTTCTAATTTTTGTTAACAGTGATCTTTGTGTAAGTTGAAACATTCTGCAGAAATGTATGAAAACTTTTATGCAACATATTCATTATTATGAACAGCATTTCCATGGAAAGGTCAAGAAATAAACATTTTAGTTATATCAACATTCCTTAGTCATGTCAGTTCCTGGTCATGAAATAAGCATTTTAAGCGTGTTTAAGCATTCTAAGCAAATCAACTTTTTAAGCAGTGCTACTTTATCCATTTGTGGCCTAGCACGTGTAAATGTGATGGCTTTGTACAACTTTTTGCATTTTTAAACACATTTCATTTTCATTAAAGCTTGCACGTTAATACTGTACATTCATTATAAACTACACTATTTTGCGTTTATTAAAACTCTCCCTCAATGCCATGACTTTCAAGAAAAGAGCAGGGACAAGTCTTATGACCAGCACTTCCCAAGATAGTGGTCTGACCAAGGAAGTCATTAGAGGGTTTCAATCTAAGATGAAGTAGGGACGTTTCCTGTGGAGGCAGTTTCTGTTTAAATCATATATAAGGGAGGCATTCATGAGAGGAAGATGCATCACAGCACAATCGTTCTCTTATTTCTAGTCATGCTCTTTACTGCCTTGTTGCTATATTTTATCAGATTTTTGCTTCTTACAGTTTTATCATCTTCTGAATACTACCTCCCAGAATTCTTGCTTGACTCTTTTCTCCTTTCTTATGTGTTGAGGAGTGTGGTGCCATTCTGGTTTCTTCAGTATTCATCTACATGTTAAATCAAGAGCTGCAAGATTGCCATGAAGGTTTTTCCCCGTTTTTAGGTATTTCCTCCTCATTTGGCCCCTCTAAAGAAGACACTTAACACTTTCCCCTAGACTATGCTGTGCAGGGTGCCACTGTGGTTGCTGGAAGGAGTCACTCTTTCCTTGAGCCATCAAGAAGGGGGCTCAACAGACCGTCTTAGCATCCAGTCCTTGAAAGTGTCCAATGGCTTCACAAGCCTGCCTTAGGCTTTCCATTTCTAGCACTTGTGATGAGTGCACCAAAGTTTTCCATCCATCGAAACTTGAGAAAACCTGGTCTGTCAACTCCTGCAGCCCACCTCTGCCTTAGGAACAAAATACCAATGCAACACAGGCACACTGCTCCTGTGTGCCCACTCTCGTCTCCACCAGGAGAGCCCTTCACAGCTCCAACAGGAGCACCCACTCACTGTCAAAGCTATCAGGTGCCATCCAGTGTCCAGATGGACAAAAGGCTCATGGTGGCCATTAAACAAAGAAGACAATAACAAAAATGAAAAGTAAAATGATGGTGAGCCTAGCACAACAAGCAGATGCCTCACATTAACCATATTGTTACCCTGCCTACCCTGGAAACATCAGTTTCTATTTCATCAGTGCAGTATACATTTTTTAAATTATACACAGGAAGTAATTCACCACTCAAAGAGGGAATGCACTCAACGGAACATTTAGCTGAACACCTCTTGGCAAAATACAATTTGAAGCACTGGATAATGTAACTGAGTTGGCAGCACTGAGGGGCTTGTGAGAAATGCAAGGTGTATTTGTTACAGTTTCACCTTTTGGGTCAAAACACTTATTCCCTCACAGTTTGGGCTGTACGTGGCTGCTGTTCATGCAGTCATGTGAAGCCTTATGTTCTCCTATATCAAGAACTCCCTTTATTTCCTAGTTAGTGCAATATTCAATATGGTGTGCCTTACCAGAACAACATCCTCTAGTCCGAGGTGAATTGGCTAGGACAAGTGGGAAGAGGGGGGTGTCTAGTTGCAGCAACAGTGAGCACAAAAGTTGTGGAGACACCCACCCCTTCTTAAATTCCACAAACCTTGTTGTGAAAGATCTGCAACCCAAGGTTGCTCCCTCTGTTCCACGCTTTCTCTGCAATCTCCTTTGGTGTGCTCTTTCAGAGACTACAAAAGCAAATTTTACATACAATTAACCTAAATTGCACTAATTTCCACATCCTGAATATCTGGGTTGGAGCCAGTCCACCTGAAGCTTTACTGCACACCCGGGTCTTAATTTAAGGCTATGTGGTTTGGGGCACTAGTAGTTTGGTCATTTAGTGCAGAGTAGAGCTCTGGTTACAAAACATACACGTCTGATTCACAAAGATTGGTGTATGAGTAGATGGGACTTAACCTTGTAGTACTCTTGGCTTACTAATTAAATTCAGGAGTAAACTAAGAGAACTCCAGGTTTGCTTCTGGTTTCAGTCCCCGAGTTCAGGACTACTGCAAGAGGAATTCACAGCATAATCAGGCCTTACATTTTGACACATTTTAGTGGCCACGTCACTGGTTATGTTGCCATGCAGCAGCGCCTGGTCAGGGGTGTTGAAAAGAGGGTGTGTTAACCGTATTTGCAATAAAACATAGCGAAATTGCATGTAAGCTGCCTATTTGCTAGAGGTCTGCACATTTTTAAAATAGAAGAACTATGTTCCCTGTGGTACATTTGCTTCTGAAACAGTACCAAATCCACCCCAAAACAACGACCCTCCTTTCTGCCCCTTTAAGTATCATCAATACCCACTCTACAACAGCCATAAAGAAGCAGTTATTAGAAACTATATTTTCTGGTATAGACAATTGCATAAAAAAATGACATGTGCATGTTTTCAAGAGCACTGAAAATGGGAAAATATAATCAGAGTATTTTTAGTCAGAATGTGCATAGAGCTATCTTCTTTTTCCTTTCTGCATTTGCTTAATGTCTTTAATCTCTGTTTTACTAAAGTCACCTTCGCGGATGACTGCAATGCGGAATAATTATCCACACTTAATTAAAACAATTGCTATTCCTAAATGGGAAACAGAATTACCATAAGGCAGCTATGAACACACCAGGCTCTCTGAAAAAGAGAAATTCAGATCTTAGATGTGCTTTCTTAAACATTTGCTAATTGAAAGTACCCTTTTGTGTGAACTTAAAACACAACCGAATTCTGTAAATAGATATTTGTGTGACCCTGTATCTCGACACAAAATTATGGACAATGACCAACTATCGAAGGAGGGAAGTGGCATTACAGAAAACTATGCCCTGATTGACAAAGATTTTGTTCTGATTTAGTCCTGTAGTACTCCTGGCTTACTCAAGAATATGACTAGTAAACCAGGAGTGCTCATTGAATTCAGAAGTAAGGCAGGAGCACTACAACAGTAACTCACATCAACTCGTGGCACACTCTTCGTGAATCAAAGGCCAGAATCTTTTGTGACCTTGTAGTTTACGACACAGAGCATGATTTACAAACAATTTGCCATGAATAGGTGTGATGTACTCCTGTAGTATTCCTAGCTTACCTATGAATTTCACAGATACAGGAGTACCTCTGCGTTTCTCATGAAATTCAAGAGTAAGCCAGGAATAACACAACAGTAAGTCACAGCAAAATATTTGTGAATTGGTCCTAGTTTGTTGCGACAATGCGTTTGTGTGGGCTTTCAGTTTACTGTACACCCAGAGCCCAAATCACAAGGCCAATTGGGCCATAAAGCCTGTGTTTACTGCTGAAAATGTTCCCATGTGCTCATGTCAGCTGGCCACAAAATGCTCCTTGACAGGTCTTAATGATTGTGCTACTGAGAAGTTGTTCATCATGAGTGAGTACAATTCTGCAGTAGTATCTTGCATGGAAGGGATAAATGTGGGCGTATGGTTTGCTTTGCAGGTTTGTGAACGGCCATGAACTTGAGAGTTTGCGAGCATTCACAAACTCCGACCATTTCCAGCCCTGAAAACTGTCGGAGTTTGGCGCAAGGGCTGGAGGAACTCCGGGGCAGATTTACAAGCCCCTTGCGCCACTTTTGCGCCGCCGTTGCGTCACTTCGGTGACGCAACGGCGGCGTAAAGCCAGCGCCATGCTGCGGGGTATTTACAACGTGACGCATCTAGGGAGATGCGTCGCGTTGTAAAGCCCTGCGCCACATGAAACCTGCGTCAGGTTTCATGTGGGCGTTCCGGAGAGGGGGGGCGTTCCGGCGCAGGAACGCCTCGCAAAAGTGGCTGAGTGAAATCTACTAGATTTCACTCAGTCACTTTTCCGACCCCGGTGCGTCAAATCCTTACGCCTGCTTCAAGCAGGGGTAAGGCGTGACGCACCATGTTAGGGATAGGGCAGGTTGGAACAGTGCTGGAGTTGCGTCGCGCTTGCGACACAACTTCAGCACTGCGCCAACCTTACGCCGGCAGATGCGTCACGCATCTGCTTATCCTTGCATTGCATTGCATTGTAAATGCGTCGCATCTGCGGTGGCGCAAGGGCAAACTTGCGTGACGCATCTTCCCTGGCGCATCCCTGCTGATTTGCAGGGATGCGCCAGGGAACGTAAATCTGCCCCTCCGTTTCTAAGTTGGAAAGGGGATTTACTCACCACTAAACATGGTGGAAATGTAGGGGAAGGGCAAAAAAGATAAAAACGTGCATTTGGTCAATGGGCTGCCTTATTATTATTTTATTATGGTTATTATTATTTTGGGATTTGTAAAGCGCATAGCTACCTTAAGAAAGGTTTTCCAGTGCTAGCCTCCTCACATCTTCAACCACCGCAAAATACCAATTAGAATTTGTAGAAGAAAATTAGACTGGTGGAAACCACCAAGTTTTAAGAAGCTTACGAAAAGCTGTAAGTGATTGACAAGCTCTCAGCATCTGTGGCAAGGTGTTCCAGAGCTTGGGGCCTAAAAATGCGAAAGCCCTGCCGCCTTGCTAAGTTTTCTTGACTCTCGGAACCACTGCCAAGTCCAGATGACTTGAACAAAGGGAGCGTTTGGGTGTATACTAACACACAAGATGTCTTAATGCAATGGGACCGCACGGCATATCGACCCTTAGCCATGCTCAATTTAGACTACAAGATACTAAGCTGTATCTTGGCCGATCGTCTGATGATTCATATGACGACGCTTGTTCACGGAGACCAGGCGGGTTTTGTTCCATCTCGCAGTACGGCCATGAACATACGGTGGCTGTTTCGCCTGCTGGATGCGACCACCTATGATAAGGATGAGGCGTGCATCTTATCGGTTGACATCGAGAAAGCCTTTGATAGTCTTGAGTGGCCATATCTTTTTAGAGTCTTAAGAGCCTTTGGGTTGGGAGAGGAATTTGTGGCATGGACGGCAATACTATACAAGAGTTCTAGGGCCAGGGTGCGCACGGGAGGGGTGATCTCGGAGTCCTGTGTGGTGGGTAGAGGCACGAGACAGGGCTGCCCGCTGTCTCCCCTGTTGTTTGCGCTGGCGGTGGAGCCTCTGGCTGTACATGTGCGTTCAGGGCGCCACTATCGTGGACTGGACGTGATGGATCACACCCAATTTATAGCACTGTACGCAGATGATCTTTTAATGTTCCTAGCCGACTCGGCGTCCGAGCTACAGGGCGCCAGAGCCCTACTAAGCAGGTTGGGGGAGTAGCGGGCCTTAAGGTTAATTGGAACAAGACGTGCCTGTTCCCAACACGACCTGGAAGGAATGTACCCCCGAATGTGTCGGATGTTATGTGGGAGAGTAGGTGCCTGACCTATCTGGGGGTTCGCGTGTATCATGCGGCGGCTGACGTGTTGGACGGTAATATAGGACGTGCGATACGAAACACCAGGAGCACCTTTGAATTCTGGGGGACCCTCCCTCTCTCAGTGGCGGGGCGGGTGGCGCTCTTGAAAATGGTCACGCTGCCGCGTTTACTGTACTACTTTGGCACGCTGCCACTATGGATCCCGCGAAAGTTTTTTACTCAGCTCAATACCATGATCACGGGATTTCTGTGGGGAACCGGGAGGCGTAGAGTAGCACTCGACACCATGATGAGGCCTAGGGGCGAGGGGGCTTCGCGGTGCCGGATCTCGAGGCCTATTACCATGCAGCCCAAATACAATGGTTCACGAAGTGGATGGCTGGGCGGACCCGCGACGAAGAGGATGTTGGGTCTACAGACCCGACCCTGAGACAGCTTGCCCGAGTGCTGCTGCGACTACCTCTACGGGAGAGGGAGACTCCTGGAGACCTGTGGGCACTACGCCAGTGTTGGAATCGGGCCAATCGCAGGGCCTCACGGGGACCCCCGTACGCACCCGAGATCCCGCTGGTGGTCTGTGAGGCATTATCACATAGGGGTGACTGGCGGAGACTGCGTGCTTGGAGGGAGGTGGGGATCTCCACCATCGGGGACCTCTACGACAATAATACCCTGCTGCCCTTTAATGACTTACTGGAGCGCTACGAGGTTCCTGGGGGGATTTTCTGCTGCATGCTTCCCTGACAGCAGCAATTCGCAAACATTGGAAGACGGGGATGGTGGAACCACCAATTTCCCTGCCTTGTCAATATGTGGTATCTGCGGCTGGGACGGTTAAGGCAGTGACTTGCCTGTACAGGCGAATCACCCAGGAGCTCAGACGACCCCTAGATAGCCTGCGTCTCAAATGGGAGACAGATCTTGGGGTGCCCATTGAAGAGAAGCCATGGGAGGCGCTGGTAGAAAGGGCATGGAAGAGCACCAGGAATGCGCGGTTCCAATTATTACATTTCTTTGTCCTCCACTGAGCATACCTTACTCCACATAAAATCAATGAGTATTTTGGGGTCAGGGCAGTTTGCCCGAGATGTAATCTAGTCAACGCCGAGTTTATACATATGTTATGGGTTTGTCCCTCATTGGTGGGGTTTTGGAGGGAGATACTGACCAGACTGAACGACATAACGGACCGTGACATTGAGCTTACCCCGGAGCTTGCTTATTACACTGGTTTCCTCACACTGCCCGGAACAAGATTACCAGTAAATTTATTGATCTGGGCCTCGTCTTGGCCAAGCGAGAAATCACCAGTCACTGGAAGGCGAGCACTCCCCCAGCGTCTTGAGGTGGGTGAGGGAACTTACAAAATGGGCGGATGGTGAAGGAATTTACAGGCTCCAAATGGCCCACAGAACGGGTAATGAAAAAATATTGGAAGCAGCAAAGACGTGGGGGCATTGGTGGAGGTGCTTAAGCACCCGGTCGATGATGCCATCGACCCTCCCCCGAGTGAATGAGAGGGCACGGGGAGATGATTGGACAACCTTAGATATGCTTGTTGGATGGCTGATGGATGAATATACTGTGTGGGTGCGCCCCTTCCCCTTCACGCTTGATCCGACCGGGTGGATACTAGTATGTTAGACGTCCTGACTGTCAGACTTTGGCTCTCCACAGATGTGCAAACGAATAAGCGACATGCCTGGGGGGGATGGGGTGGGGGTGGGTAAAAGTTGAAGGGGGAGGGAGGGAGGAGGCCTGGGTGGGTAGGTGGGTTAGTTTTGTTACTTCATTATCTATTGTGTTCTTCATGAGGCCATGACAGAATAGACTGTTAGGATGTGAATTATCCAGTGGTGGGGAATGGAGCTCGATTTACTTCGCACAATGTAAGCCCATTGTCCCAATGTATTGATCCTATGCTATGCCACAGTAACTTAATAAAATCTGTTTACAAAAAAAAAAAAAAGATGTCTTAATGCAAGGGCCCTAAATGAAAAAGGCACTTAAGCTTGTAGCATAAGGACTTAAACTGGGACCGGTGATCGATTGGAAGCCAGTGAACAGTCTGTAACAAGCTGGCTGAAGGAGTGAATTTGAGAGGGTGGAGGAGAAGG
The DNA here is from genome assembly GCA_963921515.1 of Calotriton arnoldi. NCBI lineage: Eukaryota > Metazoa > Chordata > Amphibia > Caudata > Salamandridae > Calotriton > Calotriton arnoldi. Next base: position 16,382 of record CAWUFW010007803.1, on the reverse strand, counting down.
CGTGCAGCCACGATATTGATCCAGCGTTCAGGAACTGACACATTTTATCATCTGGACCCAATTCAATAACCCCACAGTCCCTAATACGCTGGGTGAGTTTAAACCAAACTTACCATTTTTACTCTTCCTAATTATCCTTTCTTGGCGATAAATCTTTTATAGGAAATCAGGCTTTGGCAAATAATAACATCAGAATTTACCATAGAATAATCTTGTGTAACTAAATCAATGACTAATAATGACAAACTCATTTGAAAGTTTAAAATGCTTTATCTAAATAAATGTGAATTGCTCATCAAGTACAATACAGCTTGAATCATAGATCATCACACGGGAAACAGTAGGAGATAAACATCAATAATACATCTCAAATATCAGCGCAATGAGTGAGTGGATAGGCGTAGAGACAAAAGAAATAAAGACATTTGCAAATAGATTTATGCAAATTCAGAATATCATACTAACCAATCATATACGATTCAAGAAATCTGGAAAGCTACCCTCTGGCCATGAGAGTAAGCAAGGCCCCTCAAGAACAATTAAGGAGCAAAGTCAAAGAGTCAGGATCAGCAGAACAACAGCCAGCCCATAGAATTTAGGAAACAGCAACACAGCTCTCTCCTCTCTCAAGTAAGGTAAACACGCACCTAAACACCCCACCCTTTAGTACTGTTAGTTATACCCCAAATTCACTAAAGTCCAACCCTCATTGTGTCATCTCACACGGTTTTATGCTTTTTGATTGGTCAAACCAGGGGTTGTTCAGTCACACCACTCTCGATGTGCCTAACTTCATAGTGTCCCATTGTTCTAACTTCGCACACTGTAATCACTTCCAACGGAGGAAACTCTAGTATCTGGCTTCCGTGTTTTGTTTGTCTCGCCATCTCACTCATGTATCAAATTTGGTACAAATGTCCTCATGCTCCGCTCGGCAAGGAAGCTCCGTCTTATTATCAAATTCCTCTCTGCGCAAACTTGGCCATCATCAGGAACTTGTGAAGGACACATCACATTTTTCTTTTCTCCCTTCTACATTTCTAATATGCCATGTTAATTTAAAAAGACTCTCAGGCCTTTTTCTGCAGGGCAGTAAATATGCTTCTAAAGAAAACAAATACAAGTGTTATTTATCATTTTATAAAACTCCACTATTAAATGCTTTCCTAAATGCCTTTATTTGCTTTCTTTTCTACGCGCTGCTTATTATTTTTCTAGTTATTAGTGTAAAATAAACCCTCTACTTTTCCATGTGCATTTGCGGCCTACTCTAACACTCCCAGTATGCGCTTGCGCAGTTCTCATTTTACCCCTTTTAGTTTTGCACGGTTAGTTTTTCAAAACATTTGGTTAATGAATCAAACGTTGAGGAGTTCAATCCGAGCAGGTTTTATTTCGCGAAAACCCTGATCCATCAATCCCCCCTTTGATGGTGACTTAAGCCATAAAAAAAAAAAACAACCCAAAAATCTGATTGTCATCATTATACCACTTAGAAAGCAGTAGTTCTCTTTTGTTTCAACATAACTCCATCTATATCCTTTACTGTTTCATAGTAATTTCCTCTTCTATCTTCCAACTCTATTTCTTCTCTCTTTCTCTCTCTTCGTTTAGTATCCAGTGTTTGTCTCTTGTACTTATATATTAACACCAGCATTAGTATCCCTGTAGCAACAGCAACTATTGGCGTTAGTATTCTTCCTAACAAACTGTTTCCAAAAGTAGCAAACCAATGACCCACAGAGGAGAAACCCTTACCAAGTCTCTCCCAAGCACCATCAACCTTCAGTTCAGTTAAATCGTCCAGCAAATGTGCAATATTCTTTATCTATCCCTCCAGGTTCTTACTTTTGTCAGGGATATAAGCGCAACACTGTTGAATTTTCAACATGCTACAGACTCCACCCTCTTTTGCCAATAATACATCAAGAGCAAGCCTATTCTGTAAGACCATAGATCTTATAGCAACCATTTCTGTATCAATCATTAAGAATCCGCCAGCAGTGTCTGTGTTAAACGATCAACCACTGTGGACAATTATTGATTTATGCCATCAGCTGGAGCCTCACAATACAAATCCCACATCTATATTCCCACAAATCATGGTAGTACTTCATTTTGTGGCCACAGGCCATTCCAATACACTGGGGCAGTATCTGGTGGAATGCCACAACCAAATTTCAGTGGTATGCTACAAGAAGTTCTTTCTTCAATGATGAGATACATCAACGCCTTCATACAGTTTCCACAGAATGAGGATTTTGCCAATGTGAAGGGAGATTTTTATGCTTTGGGTCACCTATCACATGTGGTTGAAGCAATTGATGGCACACATATTGCCTTAGTGCCACCACATGTGCGGGAACAAGTCTACCACAATCAAAAGAACGTCCATTCAATCAATGTGCAACTTATCTGCTTATCTGATTTGTACACCACAAGCATGTGTGTGCATTTCCCAGGGACAGCCAATGATTCCTTTGTATTATGGAACAGCAGCATACCCCTGCAAATGTCACAACTTGGACCTGAGAGGGCCTGACTTGTTGGCAAGTACAATGTGTCAATATATTGTTTGGTTAGTTCATTTAAATTTTCATGATCTACAATAGTAATATATTTTTTGTCTTTTTTTGTCATATAGGATACTCAGCTTATCCTAATGGACCATGGTTGTTGGCACCGCTGAGAAATCCAACAACCCCTCCTCTGCTCACCTGATATGGTGTGCCAAATCACCATGGCCTGCTGTATTTTGCACAACATAGCCCTGTGACGGAACATCCCATACATTGCAGAGGATGGAGACCATGAGCAGTCTCCTGATAAGGATGTTGAAATGTCAAATAAAGATGATAGTGGTGAAGAGAAAGGAATTGATTTATCTCAAGATGTTATTAACAACTTCCTCACATGAGTGTGAGTATATATTTACAGTTTTTGGAAAAAAATGTAAAACTAACTTTTAATCTAATGAGGATGACAGTCTGTGCTGGACATTTTTTTAAAAGGGCAAGCTAAGAAAAATCTTCAGCAAATATATTTGTGGATCAAAGTGTTGACAAATTGACTACTGTGTTCATTTGCATTGTTTATCTTTGATTGTTTTTAGAAAATGTGTCCTCAAAATAACTCATTTGTTATCTGAAAATTTGGTAATGTAATCAACTCTTGTCTTTTGTTTTTAATCTGTTTTAGGTTCCTTCACCATTTCACCTTCATTTAGACATTTCAACATTGTGGCATTTGCAGTTTTATGCTGCTGTTGCAAAGTACAAAGAGAACATGGGTTGATCCTGTGAAAGAGACACACACACTTTGGATTTACATATCTGGTACGAAGACAACTTGCACAGTGATTGAATGGAAGTATTTAGGGGATTACATTGGACTTGTTTTCTGTTGAGTGTTGCCACCAAGGCAATATGTGCTGCTTAAAATGCTCTAATCACATATGGTAGGCGACCCAAAGCATACAAATCTCCCTTCACATAGGCTAAATCCACATTTTGTGTTAACTGTATATAGCTGTTGACGTGTCTCATCATTGAATGAAGAACTTCTTGTAGCACATCACTTAAAGTTGGTTGTGACATTCCACCAGATACTGCAACAGTGTATTGGAATGATCCTGTGGCCACAAAAGGGAGTACTGCCAATATTTTCACTAATGATGCTATTGATGTGGGTTTCCTGTTGTGAGGCCACAGATCTGGCTCCAGCTGATGACAACCATCAATAAGAGTTTGCCTATTTGATCTTATTTTTGTGATTACCTCCCTTTCTTCCATGTTGGCAAGGTCTGGAACTGTAAAATAAAATATGGTATGATTTTTTTGGGAATATGCTGAGGCTATAATCTATTTGTAAAAAATATGAAATATTTATGTATTCCAATTAAATCATACCTTCATTTTTGAATTGTGGTTTTTGCCATTTTTTTATCATCTTATTAAAGAAGTTAAATCCATTACCTACATGGAATTTATTTATGAAAAAACAATCTTTTTTAGTTGAACTTTTTAAAATGTATGATGGGAGTGCACATTGCGAAATGAAATACAACACCAGTCTTTGACTTTGTTATAATTGATTTTATTCAACAAAACCAAATAAACAAAAACAGGATAGAAAGAAAAAAGAAATACAAATTTAAATAATCAATCATGGTGAATGAAACTTTTGTTGAGAAGCCAAAATAGTTTCTAGCATCAGAGAGGGAAATGTGTCCAGAAAATAGTCCATAGAGTGAATGGTAGTCACACACTGGAGGAAATTAGGTTCTGCGTCTCTTGCTGGTGGTGGTGTTGCCATCCTCTCCTGCTGGTCCAGATGAACGTGTACACCTGCTGTGGGATGGTGGATCCACAGTTGCAGGGACTGAGGTGGGAGCAGGTGTCTCCTCTTGTGACAGAGCCTCCCTGTCTGTGGCAGAGGCAGATGTAGTTGGCCTAGATGTTGTAGGACCACAGAAAGGGGAAGATGGTGGTGGAAAGGCCCTGCACATATAGTTAAAAATGTCATGCAGCACCCCAGTCAGGGAGCCCAAATTGGAGTTCAGATTCTCCATCTGTTATGCTTCCTCTGTAACAGTTTCATGTCCCAGGGCTCTGTAATGACCTAGCCCATCCTATCTTGGGACTGATGGAGGGATCCCAAGTTCTTGGATGATCTGGCATGGATGACAGTAAAACCAGTGTTGTCACTTTGCTGGCCCACAGATTCTCTCCCACAACCCCTACCCCCACTACCCTGTGCCCTTGACCCTGTGTATCCCATCCCACTGGTTCCTGGCTGAACTGTAGGTGATGGTGGTGGTGTTGGAACAACAGCAGCCAGGACTGTGCGGCACAAGATTGGGGTGATGTTGGTTTGGACACAGGAAGTGGAGGGATCCATAGGCTGAGGTGTGCTAACAGCTGGGGTGGGAGTTGTAGATGTGGGCCGAGTGACAATCGCAGAAGCTGTCTGCCCAGCCAGAATTGCAGGACTGTACTCCTCACTGAAGGCTTGATCCTGGTCTGGAATGGAGGTATCCTCAGTGGTAGACGGTGTCCACATACTCTGGCTGTTGGACCTATTATGAATTAATAAAATATACACATTTTAAAAGTTTGGATGAGACATCTAAATATTTTAAAGCAAAAAAATGCAGCAACCTAAGAGTAAAAAGTAAAAGATTCTAATGGTTGTAGCTTTCAGTGGTATTATAATAGGTTACACAAACATTCTAAATAACACCCAAAACTACTTCAAAAAAGCAGGTGAAAAGATGTCCTGAAATGCAATAAGATGATCAGAAAGTAATACGTAAAATATAACAAACATTTCACACAACACAGTAGAGGGGTAATATGTGAACTGAACCATTCCAAGGCGTAGCAGCTAATATTCTGACATTTACACAACTTAGAAGGACATATAGCATTAGTCATCATATGAACATTGCAGAATACATTTTAACAAAAATAGCCACTTACATTCAGCATACAAAATTACATACCTTAACATTTCTTAGTAAATCAACTTTGATTTGTGAAAGAAATAACATCAATTTAATCAAATAACAGGGATAGGGCAACATATAAAATTAAACACAAACACATTTTAAATCATAGCATGATACAGAGATTGATGAATACATAACACATATGTGAAAATGTGATAGGAAAGAGAGAATATGCAATATAACATTGCAATATTATTTTCACAAAACAAAAACAAGGCATCATAATAGTTGTAGTCATTTCAATTCTACATTAAGAACGCTTGCAAATCTGTAAGTGAAACCTACCTAGTGAAATTATGCTGTTGAAAGGACAGACATTTACAATATACAAAACATATATGCAATATGTTATTTGGTGTAAAGACACTTACAAGCAACATTACATTTTGTGAATTGTTATGGGGATTTGAACCTGTAATCTTATGTTCAACAAAATGCATTCAAACTAACAAACATGACACCAAAAGAATTGATCAAAAATATATGTTTGCAAGTTTCCAAAAGGTGCAAATTAAACAGCTAACTGAAAATCAAAAATGAGATTTAGGTTTAGTGACAAAATTCAAAAGTGTAACTTGCCAGCCTCCACTCCGCCAGGGATTCCTATCAAGCCTTCAGGATATAGGATCTGCAAGACCTTCTCCTCCTAGAGAAAAAGTTGTAATGGGGCTGTGAGAACCACTACTAGTCCTCTCGGCCTCCAGATTATGCTTGGAGGCCAGGAAACACACTCTTCCCCCAGGTTGTTCCACCTCTTCCTAATTTTCTCCTGTATGCACAGGTTGTTTGCTACAGTATTCACTATGTCAACTATTCTGGACCACATTCGCCTTTTCTGAGATATGGTTGTATTTTGTACTTGGGCTCCAAACAATTGTGGCTCTACTCTAATAATTGCATCCACCATGACTGACAATTCTCCCTCAGTAAAATGGGAATTTCTCCTCCCTACCATTATCAAACAAACAAAAACTTAAATAAATGTTATGACCCACAAAAAATGAGAGAAGAAATAAGGGGCAAGAAACAGAGAAAGCAAAAAAAAAAAACCTGACATAACTGGCAAAGGTTCTGGTTGAAAATGTTGTGGTGCATTGGAATGGCAAAGGATCATGGTCTGAAATGGAGTGTGTTTTACAGGGTGATATGCAGGTGGACACAATTAGGCAAAACACATCAGATGTGTGATGCTGGCATCCATCCAAAAGCCACAGGAATAGTGCAATGTTGAATGCAGCCCGTGACGAAATCACTCCTTCAGCGAACCGTCGCTTGAAGACTGCCAGAACAACTGTGAAATCTAAATAAGTTTGGCATAATCCCGCCGCCCTGATGGTGATGGAGTAATGTTAGCCTGCAGAGAAGTCTGCTGTGTCAACAGTGGTGAACTGTTTATGTGATGGAAAACACTCTGTTGATGTGTACGGCGGTTCAGCCAGCCCACATCTAAATACGGCAGGTGAAATTCCCCAGGGCCAAAAAAAGCATTTGTTTTTAAAAAAATCGGCAGAATTCGCATTGGGGTCGCGAATCCGGCCGAGAACATAAAAAAAAACGAAGCGCAGGCTCCCACACTTCGTTTTTGAAAGCCCCCGGGTGGGCCAGGTCCCGGGGGCACTCACCAATTATGTTGCTGGGGCATAATTGGGCAGCCCCGGGGACCGCCACCTCCCCGGGGCTTTATTTATGATGTGTGGGGGGCATGTGCCCCCCCCGCAGCCCAGGGAACGCCACCTCCCCGGGGCATTTTGTTAAATGAGGTGGGGGGCCTCGCGGGCCCCCCCAAGCCCCGGGGACCACCACCTCCCCGGGGCTGTACTAAATAATGTGTGTGGGGGGCTTGAGCCCCCCACACTGCCCCGGGGACCACCACCTCCCCGGGGCACTTTGTATTTAAATACGGGGTCCGTTACGGACCCCCGGGCCCCGGGGACCACCACCTCCCCGGGGCTTTGCAAACATTGGGAGGGGGACCGCGCGGCCCCCCTCCTGGAGCCCTTGATGGCCCTGGGGACCGCCACCCCCCAGGGCCATCTCCTGCAATGTCCCGGGGTGCTCACCCCCGGGACATTGCTGTTTGCTATGGCAGGGCAGGAGCCGTGCGTCTCCCGCCCTGGAATAGCAACCTCTGCTTCGGTTTTTGGAAGCGAGAGGAAACCTGCTCCCGCTTCCAAAAACCGAAGCAGAATTGCTTTTGCACAAGGGGAGCTGCATGTCAGCAGCTCCCCTTGTGCAAAAGCAATGCCGGCTCCTGCAGGAGGCGGGGAGCCGGCGGGACCGTGGGGGCATTGGGGCTCCCCCCACGGTCCTCAACACAAAGGGCCGGCCCGGGGATGGGGTCCCCGGGGCCAGAAGTGGCCCGGGAGGGGGGCCACGCGGCACCCCTCCCCTCTATTTAAAAAAAAAAAATGGTTGGGCCCCGGTGGATGGGGTCCCCGGGGCCAATAGTGGCCTGAGGTGGGGGGCCACGCGGCCCCCCTCTATAATTAAAAATTAAGGGTGGCCAGGCCCCGGGGGATGGGGTCCCCGGGGCCAGAAGTGGCCTAGGGAAGGGGGGCCACGCGGCCCTCCTCCAGTAATTAAATTTAAAAAACCGAAGGTCAGGCCCCAGGGGATGGGGTCCCCGGGGCCAAAAGTGGCCCAGGGAAGGGGGGCCACATGGCCCCCCTCCCATATAACAATAAAAAAAAAAAAACAAGGCCATGCCCCGGGGGATGGGGTCCCTGGGGCCAAAATCGGCCTCAGGAGGGGGGCCGTGCAGCCCCTTCACGTTTTTTTTTAGTTTTTTTTTTTAAATGTGGCAGGCCCTGGGGGATGTGGTCCCCAGGGCCCAAAAATAGATTAAAAGAAGGGGGGACACACAGCCCCCCTTCTAACAATTGTTTTTTTTAAAATTCGGCATCTCGCCGGTGGCCCCGCCCCCTCCCTTCACCACTCGGAAAACGCGCCCCCTGGCGCGCTGTAAGTTGGGGGATTAAGTCCCCTTGAATACTGAGGGTCCCTGGGGGCCAACTAGCCCACCCGGTACCTCCAGTAAGCACCACAGAGCTGCATTGCAGAGAGGTGGCCCGAGGCCACGCCCCTTTTTACACCTCTCTGCAACGCAGCTCTGTGGCGCTTACTGGAGGTACCTGGTGGGCTAGTTGGCCCCCAGGGACCCTCAGGATTCAAGGGGACTTAATCCCCCAAATTACAAAGTGCCAGGGGGCGCGTTTGCACAGTGGTGCAGGGAAGGGCGGGGCCTGATATAACAAGTGTGCAAACACGCCCCCTGGCACATTGTAAATTGGGGGATTAAGTCCCCTTCAATCCTGAGGGTCCCTAGGGGCCACCTAGCCCACCAGGTACCTCCAGTAAGCGCCACAGAGGTGGTCCGAGGCCACGCCCCTTTTTACACCACTCTGCAAACTCGGCTTCTGGCGCACTGCTGGTGGGGCGATGAGGTCCTCTTGTGTCCTGAGGACCTCAGGACACAAGTGGACTTCATCCTCCGAGCAGCAGTGCTATCCAAAAACCTAAAACCTTTGGCAATGGTAGAAAACAGGTTCATGAGGCAGCTTTTGTATTTACAGATCAGCACCCCATTAGTACCATTGAGGTTTGATTTGGGCCTTTGGCCAATTACTGATAAGATTGTACTTCACCCGCTAATTTCCTGGAGACGCATTCGGGCTACTCCCGAACTTTTGTTATTTCGAAGTGGGCTGGAGGAAATTCTGAAACACTCGAATGCAACTAAACTATCCTGGATTCAATTTGTTACAGACTCACTAATGTGGATGGGCTCGGCTAATCTCTGGCAAGATCCAGTGGGTTGCTGCACTTTAATTACTGCGAAGGAGTTAAAAAATGTATTTAATAATTTTAAACTCAACAATCTTTTAATGCACGCACAAGGCACTTTATCCATGTCTTGTTTAGTGGTAAAAGATAATTACCAGTTTGAAAATTTCTGTGCTGGCATAGAACCAAATTTAGCAAAAAAACGATATGTCCAATTAGACATGGACATTTGCCCATTCATGGCTTTATGTCAAAATGGTTAGGACCATCAAATAGTGTTGTCCAGGGGTGTCTAATGTGTGGTTATAAGAAGGAGGATGTACCCCATCTGTTATTTTTTTGTCCAGCATATAAAGGGTTGCGTGCAAAATGGTTGATTCCTATTTGCAGAAAGCTTGGCATAACAAGGAACTAGGAAGCCTATAGGCTGACACGACCCCATATCTGGTATTTGCTGTATCTAGATATTTGTTCCATGTTTGGTTGATAAGAAACAGAAAGATTGTTGAAATGAACTAACATGGCCCTTTTTAATTATATTTTATAAATCTTGTATCTATTTCTTATCCTATATTTTTTCAATCTATGGTTGTATTGTATTTATGTACGTGTAAGGGCCATTTCCTGTTGGTAGAGTGTGCATTTATATTTGTATTCCAATGACTTGGTGCTCATTTTTATTCTTTTAACTTGATGCTGATTTGAACTTTTGGCAATCATTGTATTTTCTACTGTGCACCTCTTTTATGGTATATTACAGAAATAACAAGTATTATGATGATGATGATGATTTTAATACACTGTTCAGCATTGTGAATATGTGGCAGTTAGAAAACAAACTAAATACAATGAGAACATGTAGCTTAGGAAAAGAAGAAATACATTTATAAAGTCAGCACATTCTACAGAGATGACATGTATAAGCAAGTCAAGTGTGAATCATTTATCAAATCATATTGCATAGTTCAGCATTTCCTAAAAGCATTTATTTATTAAAGAAGAAAATTAAATTAAAGGTTGAAAAAAGGAGAGGCCTAGTCTAGTCTAGTAGTGTAATTACAATAGAAATGAGTGGTTACTGTGAAAACCACGCTACACGTTAATTTTACATGTTTAAGAAAAGGGGCATATACCTACGTTTCATTATATTAAGCATTTTTCGTGTTACTGTCTTGTGTACATTATGGCATTTATTTAAGCTAAATTCTTCTACTCTATCAACACCATCCCTGCATCCATAGTAGGTGAAGAATAAGGTCCAACATGGCCCACAGGAAGAGAAGACCAGTAGGGGAGTGTAACTGGACCTCCTGCTGTGTACAAGTGGATGAACACTTCAGTCCTCGCCGGAAACATCTTGCAAGATTATATGGTGCTTTACCAACTTCATAACAATGCAACATGGAGAAGACTGATAATAGGACACTGATGATGATAATACCTGTGCCCTTGCCATATACATTCTACCCCACAGACACACTGCTCCAGAGCAGTTGAAGGCAGGGCATGCCAGTGAGATGACAAAAAACATTTTTGATGTAAATACAGTTTATTATATTCAAGTGAAAGAAATATGTACAAGGTTTCATTTCCACAAATTCCTTTTCTGTTTATTCATAGAATTATCATTGATTTTAAAGTAAACATTGAGAAACCGTGAATACATTTCAATGATGAAAAGTTAAAAGTATTTATAAAACAATTACATTACATAACATGTGAGTTTGCATTCAGTAAAGTATAACAATCTATTTTTGTTTCCTTCTTTTCATCGTCAGTTTAAATACATTAAATTAGTTGATAATACATACAGTATGATAAAAAAGCATGATCAAAAGGGGGTAAAAGGATAAAAACAAGATGTTGAAAACACTTATCTCCAAATCTCAATAGTACGTTCCTGGGAGTATTGAATAAAATCTAACAACCCAGCCAGACGAACAGACAGACAAAGAAAGCGACTTGTACAGATGCCAATATGAAAAGTACAAATCAATCACTGTGTTGGATAGTTTATATCTTATAAACCAATGCTCTTGAAGGAATTAGGACACAGCATGCATAACCATAAGGTTAGTATCTGTTTTACAAATCCTTAATTCTTCCCAAAAGTGCCTAATGCCCAGGTTTAAATATAGTGGTTTAATCCACTTGAATCTAGACCGTTTGTACGCAGGACAATAGAATTGTACATGCTCATCATTTTCATGGCTGGAGTTACATGCAGGACACATCTGATTATGGCAGCTGACCTACAGCTTGCTCTTTACAATTTGCTCACCCCACTTGTCGGAGTCAGACAGCCTAATGCCTAAATAGTCAAAGTCGTTGACTCTTTAGAGGACATTACCACCCAGAGTTATCCTGCACCTTGACACCTCTTAGGATTAAATACCATAAATAGTTTTTTTTGAGTGTTTATCTCTAGCTCCTTTAATACTACAAAATGAACCCAATTTCTCAATCAAAATCTGGAGTCCTTTTTGAGTTTTAGACATCAATAGAGTTTTGTCGGCAAAAGCAACACTGGCACTTTTAATGTGGGTGAGCCATTTTTGCAATTAGACACAAATTCTATGCAGACATTTATAGAAAGGAGAAATAGTGTTGGAGCTAACACACAGCCCTGGCAAACTCCTTTTTTGATTTATATTTTTGCCATTAGGGCCACTGCGGACCTAAGCAAAGTTGTTTTAGTTTAGGCATCTGATGATGGCTAGCAAGTCAAGTGTAATTTCCAGATCTAAGGGATTTGCCATAACTTGTTTCTTGGGACCATATCGAACGCTGCCCGTAGATCCACTAAAACAACATACAGGCTGCCCCCACTCATATTCACGATTTTCCACCTAATCAGTAAAAATAAAAAGACCTGATCTATCATACTTATTTTGGGTCTAAAGCCAGGTTGGGATTGGCTTAATATCCGATTTTCTGTCATCCAAGCAGTGAGTTTATCTTATGTCTGTCTGCAGAATATGTTTCAAAGGTTGTCGATTAGGCTAATCAGCCAATAGTTACCGGGCTCATCACGGGATCGCTTTTTAAATATAGGTGCAATCTCCGGTATTGGGCCTCCCTTCAGAATTGCATTACATAGGGTAGTTATATATGGCACCCATATGTCAAAGTTAGAACGAAAGAGATTAACTGGTTTCTTATCCAGTACAGGGGCCTTCCCTAGTTTCTGCACTTTAAATGCTGCTGCATTATCGGCCATAGAAAAAGTAAGGGTTCGTTCAGTGCTAGGGATATTTTAACATAAAGCGTGATAAATGTTAGTAACAAAAGATTCATCGCCAGCTTCTGCTGAATAAAGGGCTCCGAAATGTGCTACCCAGTCGCTGGCTAGAGTATATGGCTCAGATTTATTTTGTTCCCTCTTACCCCCATGTGACATTAAGAGCCACAATTGCTTTGGAGCTTTTCCATGGTAGCATTCTCCCAAGCATTTTTTGCTGCCCTTATAGCTTTCCTGTAGGAAGGCATAGTTTCCCTTATTAAATCTTGTTCACCAGACTTGATGGCATTAACAAAGTTCACTTTTTTGAGGCAGCAATTGGGGTGAAACCACTCTTGAGTTCTCCGTCGTCTCATCCTCCCTGTCTTGGGTTTCGCAAAGAGCTCTCTGATCTCTTTAAACAGTGCATCATGGCTGTCAAAGATGCTGTTTGTACAGCTCATGTGCACTCTAAAGAGATCAAGTGCTATACAAATGCTGCTGTGGATTGAATTTAATGCCGTCTTGCTAGTCTCTACAGTCGCCCATTTGACATTTTTCATAATGTTCGTAAATATTAAATCTTTACCTCCTTGAGTTAGGCCTTCCAGTAGATATTCATCAATGAACCTGCCATATAAAGAAGTATAAGGTCATGGTCACTCTTATCCCTTGAGGCTACATTAAAAGTCAACCATCTCACTCCACATCCTCAGGTTAACAAATAGGTAGGCCAGGTGGTTTCTTCTATAGGATCTCCTTTCAAAAGTTGGAACAGGCTTACTATGAAAAACTGAGTGACCGTTACACGCACGAAGACCATGCAACAAAGTGATGTCAATGATTTGTAGGGTAGTATTTGTCCAAGTATTTTACTGGGCTGGCATCAATTGCAGGTATACCCCAGTATGTATCCTCATCGCTGGCCAAACGACCAGCCAGTGTGGAGGCTTCAAGGCGAACATTAAAATACCTACCTACAACAATTGCACTATCTTTGCTGCATGATTTTAATAAGCAATCGAGATACCTTAAAGTGGGAGATATTGTAGAGTTGTTGGCAGATCTGTAATATACATTGAACAACAATATAACTTCACCATTGTATAATGATAACTTTGGGATAAGTATATCCTGGCAAGAACTGGGAATTTCCTTCATTAAACACTGGAGAGAATTTTTTTCCTATGTTCATAGACAACCAGCAGCTTGACCCATGGGAGAGTTTTTGGCCGGAATTTGAAAACTTCTAAACCCTGGTGTAAATACACAAGTGGTCATCCAAGTTTCTTGTAGCAGACAAACATCGATGAAAGGCTCTAATCATTATTTAAAAGTTTAGATTTTAGGCCTGCAATGTCTCAGAAGAAAACTGAGAAATCTCCAAGATTGAGTCCTTCTGGTAGCACAGGATCTTCTGAAGCACATGTCTGAGCATCGAAAGTCAACAGATGCTCTTCTTGACTGCCATTATGATGAAATAAAATAGGGGAGCCACAATTGTTTGAGAGGCTAGTTCTAAGTTTAAAACCACGTTAGGGAGAGTCTCAACTGTTGTAGATTGGGATTTTTGAAGTGTATTCCCTTTTTGTAGGAGTTACTGAGAACGAAATGGTGGGTAGGTAGAGTTGGTAACAGAGACTTCGGCTAGCCTCCCTGGTTCGAAGTTGGCTCTTTTCATTAGGCCTTCCCGAATAGAATCTGCAGAGGGCACTGATTTGAACTGAATTTCCAAGCCTAATGGAGAGTCTGATCTAAGGCCAAGTGATATGAGTCCCCCTTTTAGAGCTGCATCAGATAAGGTGACTTGGATGTAGTCCCAGTTACCGCTCGGATGAGGGTTGTGCTTTACACCCACTATACCGCTGTGAATGATGGAATAGCAGTGCCACACACTTCTGTTGGCTGATGGAATTTGGAGTCCCTTGTCTGTATGTCCTTCTTGTTATGATTACCCCAGATCTTCTTTTCGTGCTTCTTCATCATCCTGCTCAATTTCTGTACTGTGGCTCCTGGTGCGTTGTCCACCACACATCACTGGTATTGAGATGCTAAATAGGCTGGACGACTCTTCGCTTTCTGGAGTAGCTGACTGATCAGCATTGGCAACATGATCTGTCTGAAACTTCTCCAAGATGGTAGTAATTTATGCCAGACCCTTGGCAACACCACCGCTGTAGTGCCCCAGCTCTACTTGCAGATTACCAGTGAACCGAGACAATAGTACTGTAGCATTTGCCAACCTATCTACTAATCTACTGGACCCCTCTATTTTGGAGATCAGGTGATGTTTCCTGGGCCTCTGTGAGACTGTTTTGTCATGGAGACATGCACGGACTGCAGTTTTGCCCTGTGACATCACCTCCTCTTGCGTCAACAGGGATTTTTGTGACTTTCTGATTTCTGACTCCTTCATGGTCTTTGAACCAGACTCTATTTTTTTTAATTTAAGCTCACTATTCTTTTCCCCAAAGTTACATGGGCTGGAGTTGCTGTCTCTGAAGTATAAGCACAATTTACTCTAGTGAAAGAACACCCCTGGTGTTTGGTAGACCCCGTTCTAAATCCCCCCCACTTGTATCCTGCGGAATGAGAGGAATTCTCTGTTAACTTATCTGTCAATGACACAGAAGACTTCTATACACATGTTTTCTACCATTATAGTGTTTCAAAAATGTCGTGTCCAAAATATCATGATGTGAAGAATGTTGCTAGGCAGAATATTGCAGTTAAGAATATCATATTTTATGTTTTTTTAATATTGTTATTAAACATATAATTTTGCTTAATATCGTAATGTACCTTATTGTGTCTATGTGAATTTAGTATATGCTTTTATTGTTTTAAAATATTATAAGAAAATGGATTGAATGGGATCAGAGTGGATGGGAGTCCGCCACAAGGAATAACGACACAAACATGTTGACATAAAAAACACTTTTTTATAATTTTAAAAACAGGCTCAACCACCTGGTAGCAATGGCACCCAGCAGGCAGACTTCGCTTAGGAAAATGGGTGAGGATTTAGCAGTAATAAAACATCTAAAAAGTAAAAACACAACACAATAAAAATCACACAATTTAGAAAAATAGAGAAAAATGTAATAAGTAAAATGAACCTAAAGTGACAAAAATCCAATAAGAGGAACCAGAGATACGTAGTTTTAAAGCTTTCAGGTACGATATAAAGCAAAATGTGCCAAGAAAAAGTAAAGCACCAATTAGTAGTCACTAGTTTTTGCTTGCCGGGACCTAGGCTTGATTTCAGGCCAACTGTGAAGGAGCATTTATTTATTTATTTATTTTTGAAGCTTATAGAGCGCACAGCTACCCCCAACGGGGGTGTCCCGGCGCTTGTGGCAGGCGGCAGATGAGGTACCAGACAGGGTCTAAGGGCTGGAAAACAGCCAGGTCTTTAGTGAACGTCGGAAGAGCGTCTCAGACTCGGCCGACCGCAAGGAGAGTGGTAGGCTGTTCCAGGTTTTGGCCGTGATCACTGCAAAGGCTCTGCCTCACATTCTAGAGCGGCGGAAGCGTGGAGTAGCCAGAAGGCAGAGACTGTTTGATCTGAGGTCACGGCTGGACTGGGAGTGCTTGAGTCGAGCTCTAAGATAGGCTGGGCCGTGACCCTGAAGCAATCTGAAGGCCAGGACGAGAGACTTGAATTGGATGCGTTTGGTCATGAATAGGGTCCCGTTCTACCATATAACAGAAATCCTATGTACCATTCTGCTCTGCCCATCAAACAGGACACTCCATATAGGCCCCACCAGTCAGGCCCTGATAGATGACCTAAGTTGTCCATTTTCCTTCGGCCTTTTAGTACCTGTCACAGTGGTCCCCACCTCCTTAGACACACACATGAAGACC